>JBBPBX010009648.1:21753-59633 GCA_038048925.1 Garcialebias charrua | reverse complement strand
CCGGTAGATGCGCTTCAAGCCAGCAGATGGAAACACTTCTGCTTCGCATTAATTTGTATTTACATATTTGCGAGATTTCAAAAATTAGCTCAAAATTCGAAATGAAAATGGATGGAAACACAGTTAGTGTCGTCCTGCTTGAGGGAAAACAAGCGGATGTTCGGGGGTGGCACTGAGGTGCAGGAGGTCCACATGTACAGCACTCTGTGTGTGTGTGTGACAGAGGGGGAGAGAGGATGCATGTGTAATAGTAAGTGATGCTCAGCTTACACAGGATGAATGTCTACGTGTGTGTGTGTGTGTGTGTGTGTGTGTCTATGTGTGAGAGAGTGGGGTTGGGTTGGGGGTATCAGCTGTAGGTAAGTGCTAAGAGACGTGTTCTGATGGATCTCTGACAAAGAACCTCATCCTCAGTTATTATTGAGTCTTGCCCCCGTGTTGGAAGAAGTGGAAACCAGATATCACAGACAGAAATACAAAGTAGTTCAAACACAAATTTGCATCTTGTTGCCTAGTTTTTGGAAAAAAATATGCTTAAAACTGTATTTAAAGCTGTAAAAAAACAAATGAAAATTGGTATAAGTATGTTTGAACCATTAAAATAAATGGATTTAGTTTGAAATACAAATTTTTATTGAAATATCCTATGTTTAAAATATGCACCAAAGTCACGAGAAATTTAAAATACACCTTTAAGCTTCTCCTTTATCCTTCTTGACCTGTAAGGCCTGTTTCCCATTACTTTGAAATTGTCTTTTTTTTTTCTGAATAGACTCTCACTCAGGGACGCAATCATGAAATCCTTCGATCGCTATGATACAAATGTCCTTGATTGTATCTGATTAAACAGGCTCGCTTGACTTGGATTAACGAGAAACACCGTGGTGCTGGACGACCACCAAGACGCGTTTCCTCCGAGCTCCTTCGTAGTCTTGAAAAACACGCTCCGCTTTCATATGACATTGACGGATGGTATTTGGACGAAGAGAGATGCTTGGATGGTGAGACGTTTTCGCGGGATGGAGGCGGATTGCGCTGCCACACTGAGACTCGGAGGTTGCAGAGGACCAAAGCTCTCCAGACATCTTGAAGAAATTACAGACATCACCCCTAAAAAGCTGAGTGTTTATGTATTTTTTTTTAAGAGCCTGGAAGCAAAACTAAAAATTACACATTGGATTATCCCCGGCATTGCTTCACGCGCTCGTAAACACAGAACACGGTGTACACATGCCATGTCTGTGCCACGGCCACAGAGCAAGCCGGGCAAGCATTGGAAGCACACAACAAAGCAGTGTGCAGGTAACCACCAAGCCAGCAGACATGGCACGTACCCCTTCCCAAAAGAAAAGCACGCGCATACTTACAGTAAATACACCCACAAAGTCGAAACAAGTGGTTCATTTGCTGCGACTCTGGGCACAAGATGTTTATCAGCTGCTGCCAGACAGCTGTGCTGGTCGGCGAGCAGTTAACTGAGCCTCAGACAGGCCCTTATTGCTATTGATAGTTAGCATCAGTGTCCCGGCTGAGGAATGGCACAGCTACGGGCTAACAAAAGCTATTGATCTCCATCTGTTTCCAAGTGAAGCTGAAGAGGGAGATTGGGTGCACGGGGAGGGCTGGATGGTACTCATGCCACTCCTGGACTCTCTGTTTGGAACCTGAAGAAGTGGCTGGTTTTCGTTGGTGACTATTCTAATCCTCACTGGTTTTGTTTCTGAACAAACTTGCCTTCTTTAATTAAACGGCACCCAGTTTGTTTCTATTAAAGCAGAAATATGTTTACATTGATTTGCTTTTACCGTATTTTCTGGTGTATAGGTCGCACCGGTGTATAGGTCGCATTGTCCAATTATCACCAATAGATTGGAAAAATCCCTAGATAGGTCGCACCTACGTTTAGCTCTGCTGCAAATGTCTGCCACAGGAGCGCACAGCAAGGCTTTTAAGAAGATTAACACTTAAAAACAATTATTTGTTTGATAAAAATTATAGCAAATATGTGTCTGAGCTGAACTTTTCCTTAATAAATTAACGTAATTGTGAAATGAGCTGGATTTAAAAAATTGTTTCACCGAAAGTGATAACAAGCCATATATAGGTCGCACCGGTGTATAATAATAATAATAATAATAATAATGATGAATTCAATTTATACCACACTTTTCATTAATAAAAATCTCAAAGTGCAACAAAGCAAAAATCAAATAAAACAAGTGATAAAATCAAGTAAAATCAATAATAAAATCAACTAAGATTAAAGACAGAATCATGTGGAGGCAGAATAGGCCTGCTTAAAAAATATATAAATAAATAAATAAAACAAGTGATAAAATCAATATAAAAATATAGGTCGCAGGCCTTGAAAAAACCATAAAAAGGTGCGACCTATACACCGGAAAATACGGTAGTCTCTAAGTTTTCTAGGGAAGTTTGAACATCCCCTGCTTTATTGTGACATTATTTCCTTATTTGTGTTCGTGTCAACTGACAGAAGCAAAGCGGCTCACTGTTGTTGAACTGGTAGAGCGAGCAACATTTCATTAATTTATTATGGTCCTCTGTTTCCTCTGTGCTTCTCCACAACTCCATGTGTGATGTCTTGCAATGCTTAGACCATCGGCAGCTCATATCAGCATGCACTGAGGTTTCAGTGGGTAAAAGTCTGCGTTGCGTTGGCAGTAACCCATGTTGTAAGCTCCATGTGAGGTCCTCCTGTGCGCCTCTCTCTAACCACACGAGAGAGAGTCCTACAAGTGTGTTTGTGTATGTGCGCGTCAGAAGGGAAGTCGCTGTGACCGTGTCTGTTTTTGTAACCACATAATAAAACATAAAGGGAATTCTTTTTTAAAGTCTGTAAAAAAAAAAGTATAGATAGATCTTTCATCGAGCGAAACAGAGGTGACATGAGATGACGTTTTGCTGCACTGCTTTCAAATCGACAGCGGCAAAGGGAGCTGGGTGAACCCTGCCTGGGGTGAAGGGGAGGGCTTGTCATTCTTTATTTACCCCACTTGTGGAAGTCCAGTTGGATACGAGACATCAGAAAAGTCAAGTCCCTGATGGCTGGTGAAAAGACTACCTTGAGGGGCAAACTAAACAAAGTTACAGCACTGCCACTGCTTCCTAAATTTGTCACTTTTTGTTCCTGTTTTGCCTGTTTGCTCATGCGGACAGTTTGTCTTAAGAAACAAAAACAAAAAAAGTGAATTAAAAAAAGTTCCTGTACAATCAAAGTGCAACAGATTCTACGCGCATCCATGCAAAGTGCCTATAAGGCAGACAGTTCACAGCTCCAGCTTGTGTTTGTGTGCTGACATCAAACAGCCTCTCAGCCAGTGCTGGTTTTAGCCTCTTTTTAAACTTTAACTCAGCGCACATGAAACATAAAGAAACCATCATTAGGAGTTTGTAAAGAAACTCAGTTCTCAAATCTTAGATTCACCAAAAATGTTTGAATACATTTGGAATAAATGTTAACATGGGAGTGGTGGCGCAGAGGTTAAGAAGGTGAGCTTGTGATCAGAAGATCGCCGGTTCAAGCCACGGTAATGACGACATCAAAAATGTGGGCAGGATAAGTGAAGCAGTCACACCTGTCTCCACCCTCATCTGCCCACTCTGGGCCCTTGAGCAAGGCCCTTAACCCACACCATCTGCTCCCCCGGGAACCCTAGATATCAGCTCTCTGCTCCACACAGAGGGCTGTGGTAGCTCGGTGGTCTGTGGTTGTGTCAGGAAGGGCATCCGGCGTCTTCGTGCGACTAGTTCGCTGTGATGACCCCTGAAGAAGGGAGAAGCCGGAAAAAAAAAGAGTTAACATTAAACAGGCCAGTCAAATCTATGATTTTTTTTTCTTTTTGCATGAGTCAGATCCTTGACACCACCTGTCAATCAGTCCAGCAGGATTGTCAGCAACTGATCAGTCAGCAATCTCAACTTGTCCCGAAGTGAAATGCCCCTTACCTGCAAAGCTCCACCCCCTTGTCCTCCCGACAACATTGTCAGGGTTTTGCTGTGCAAAGGCTTTGCGGTTAGACGGAGTTCATGAAAAATAATCAGAAAAAAATGGACAAATGTTGTCAGTGGAGAACATCTGATTCAGACAGCGTTGCCCTGAGTGTTTAGTGGATTAAATACAGTTTACTGGCATTACATTTCCAAAACCTAAACAGAGTCTGGAAGAATGTAAAAGTTAGCTTAGGCTACACTATGTTTCTTAGACTGTGGATGGAAAAGGACAAAGTTACAAAGTAGTTAGGTGGGGTTAGGATGCGTGAGAGAAGTGGAGCATCCTCTATTAACACAAGGAGAGCTGTTGGTCAGGCTACTTCTTGTTGTGCCATTAAAGCCCCCCGTATAGCTCTGTGTACCTCCATACACAGCTGTACACACGTACTACACAGAGGTACAAGCATATCCCCGCAGGGCATGTACGCGCAAAGCTCAAATTTTATGACCGCGTACGCAAACGCGTTGTCGCACAATAAACTGCCCGGCGCCGGACTGTTTTGTACCGTATGTGACACTAATGTATTAAATTCCCTTATCTTCGTTCCTTGATCTGGTCTTTTCTTATGTTTTTTTTTTTGTTGCCAAAAGGCAAGTGATCGCTTCCTCCTCCGTTGACTCCATGACTGAAATGATGAGAAATGAACGGATTTGTCACGAGCGAATTAAACTCAGGTCCAGCATGGCTGCAGGGGGTTCTAGAGATTTCCTGGTGTGCTGGACTGATGTGTGGGCTGCAGGACCAGCGCTCCCTGTTTAAAAAAAAAAAATAGGACTTTGTATTAAAGCTGCACTCTGCAGTTTTTGTAGAACGTAGCACTTAGGAACATTTTCATCTGGGAAAGCATTCTGGTCTCTCCCCACTCAGAGCCATATATGGCTCTGCTCCCTCTTGGTCTCGGTGAAATTCAGCTCTTCTTCCGAATGCTCCGCCTCCACTGCATGTCCTGTCAGCCGCTGCGAAGTTCGGTGTTAAAAAAACGTTCTTAAAAATAAATAAAACCAGGGAGCGCTGGTCCAGCACACCAGAACACCATGAAATCTGCTGAGCCTCGCGCAGCCACATTGGACATGAGTATAATTCACTCGTGACAAATTCATTCATTTCCTCAATGTTTCTGTCATGACTCAGCGGAGGATGAAGCGATCACTTGACTTTTGGCAAAAAAACAAAAGAAAAGTCCAGATCAGGGATGAAGAAGGGGAATTTAATACATTTGTGTCACATACAAAACAGTTTTGCATCGCTTTGCAATTATTTCAACGAGAACCTGCACGGCCGCTGCAGGCTGGGATGGGGGTGGGGGGCGTGGGTTAGGAGCGTGAGAAGTTAGAAGCTCTGTTTTTATTGGCTGGTTAACGGCGGGTCACTGTGGCTTTTTAGAAATTCTTATTTACCACCTGGAGAAGCAAGGGGACTATAGTTTTTTTCAGAGATTACTTTGTCTAACATCAGCCTGTCAGGAGATAGTGACAGAGTGAAGAAATATGTTAAAAATATATTTTTAGGCAACTCACAGACTGCACTACAGAACTGCAGACTGCACCTTTAAGATATAAACACAGAACACCACTGCAGCTGGAGCTGCCAGCTCTCATCTTTTTTTCCCCCCGACCCGCCAATCAATGGAGTAGGCGTGTCAGAAAATGACCAATCAGTGACCTCAATTTGTCCCGTAGGTAAACGCTCTTGTCTGGAGCAGCGCTGCAGCCGCTCAAATGACGTCAAGAATTTGGTGCGAAAACGCGAGAATGTACGCAAGAACGTACGCTGGGGTGTGGGGCTGAACTGTCTGCGTACAGTACGCGCGTACAGACATACGCAGAGCTATACTGGAGCCTTAACTCTAAAACAGTTATTGAATCAAGTGTTTACGTATGTAGGTAAAACTATATATTAAACAACCGTTAAAATACACTAGAATGGAGGAAATGTACGGTAACCTAATTTACCGGTATTCAAAATTTTCTGGGGGAGGCTCCACACTCCCTTCAAGCCAAGCCCCATTGTCAGCACCGGGGGCTAAGCACACTTATAAAGGGCAGTTTCTAGAATCGCCCCTGCTCTCAGCTCATTTGGCTGCATGTCAGACAGCGTGGCAATCAGACACTCATCAAACTCCACTGTCCTTTTACTCTGCCTTCTACCTTTGGGCTCATCGGGTTTGGCACGCTGTTGCTTTTCAACCTCTTTTCAAACGGTCACAGAAAAAACAAAACAAAGAACGTCTCACCCATTGTCCACCTACTTATATTCCAGCATGGGCAGAAATGGCAGTTATTCTGCCTCGCATGAAGGATTTTATGTTATCTCACCAAAAATCAGGTGAGCAGACAGCAGCACAAAACTTACAAACATGCATCTGCGCTCACACACACAGAGACACACACAAGCACACACATAGGACTCTTTTCAAAGAAGTTTGCTTTTTTTTATTACTTCCTCTCTCATTCAGCGGCCTCCCCACTTTTCCAGAGTGCCCTGGGTGTGCAGTGAAAGAGCTGTGCTTATTATGTGCTCCAGGCTCTTCAAACCCAGCTTTGTTTTGTCCAGATATCTCTCTCCGTCCCTCTCCCTCCTCAGTCTCTCTTTAATATTCACAGTAAGGGACTTGGCTCTCACAAGATGGCTGTTCTCCCGGTTTTCCTCCCCGCTAACAGCCAAGTGTGGCCCCTGTGAGTGTAAACATGCAGCAGGGAGGAACATCTCCTGACAAACATCTCCAAGGATGTGCCACCCTGCCCCATGTCATTCGTTTCCTACCTGGCACTGAAGCTAAACTGTTAACACAGACGTGTGAGAGTCTGGACCCTGCAGGGCTGCCAGCGGCTGCACATGCCTGCTCTGCTCCGTTCACATCTGCTCGTCGCACGGAGAGCGACACAAGCGCATAATGAAACGCTTGCAACCATCAACCTAATCAGAAACGTAGAGTTGTCTGCAGAACTTCAAACTGTTGAATGTAGAAAATAGTTATGAGCTCAGCGCACATTTCTCTGTCAGACCTCATATCCGCACAAACTGAATCTAATACATTTTTAAGCAAGTCTTAAAGCAGGGGTCTGCAACCTGCGGCTCTGGGGCCATACGTGGCTCTTTCGTACTTCTATAGTGGCTTTTTCAGGCTTTGACCAAAACTAAAATCAATATGAATTTTATTTAAATTTCAACCAACAATGAAAATGACTAGTTTTATCAGATTTTCTGTCATTTTCAAATATGTGAAGTACTGTACAGTATAATATAAATACAAGAGCTAAAGCATGTACTGCATCATGCTAGTAGTTTTGTAGCCACTTTCGTTAATTTCTTAGTCTCACAACATGATATTTCTCTCCAAACCACATGAATAATTTGGAATATCTTTAAGAGAAGCTGAAGGAATATGGTATAACTTTGATGACACTAAGAATAAAACACACACAAAAAAAACCCCAAAGTCAAAGTAAATTAACGTATTTATTTTTCTTTAAAAATGTAATTGGATGCCCAACAAACTGGTGTAATTTTGTATTGTCTTTAAGTAGGATACTTAACTCTTCAACAATTAAGAGAACTCACATCGGCCTGCAGAGTTCAGTGCTTTAATTTTTATAAAGTTGTAAAAAATATATATTTGATCTTTCTTTTCATTAATCTTGTCTTTTATTATGTAGTAAAATGTAAAAATATCAATAAATGTTAATTTAGTTTGACATTTTTTTGTTTTATAATATCACCCCCACTGGTTGGAAAAACCATCTCCAACAAACTTGTAGTGGTCCATGAGCCACCAGTTGACAGTACACCGTTGTAGCAGGTTTTGAAACTCTGGACATCATAATTAATAAGTAAAAATGGCAAAGATGGCTCTTTTTATTGCAAAGGTTTCAGACCCCAGATGCATTTTGCCTACCACCTTACATACAAAAGTTTCAAACAAATATATAGCTATTGTGTTATTAGCTCTGAGCTACTCATAATCCAAAGTTTATCTAATCCGCAAAACTGATAGAATTTCGGAAACATTGCTTTCTGAATTGGTTCATGATATATTTTGCTAACAGATAAACAATGTTGACTCCAGCAATTATAGCCAAAGTTAAGTTATTATGCAATCTGTTAGCACTCAGAGTATAAACTGAGGATTACTCTCCTATCACACTACTATTGTTTCGTCATTATGTGTCAGTGTGAGACGTAAAAGCTTTATCAAGACAAACGCTTCCACAATAATTGCACAAAGGGTGATACTTGGACTATTGGAGCCTCCTCTGTTTAACCAGGTGCACTAACAGAAGGGTCACAGCTCACAGAGTAGATCACCCAGACAGGCTTACATCCTTTGGAGAAAATTGTCACAGCCTTGTTGCTCAGTATCTGCCAGTTCAAGCTCAGTGCAACGATAGCAAACAACATGAATTAGGTGTTGAGCCTGTATTTAAACAGAAGGTAACTTAAAGCATTGATAAGGCAGCACAATGCATAGCAGTCAGACTCTTGGTGATGTTGGTGATGTCACTGCTGTTGCTCGCCAACCTCACAGTCACATTTACATCTTAATTACTAGCCTAAACAATGGGATTGCACTTGGATTTCATTGGTGACATCCCTGAAACCATGGGTATAACAGGCTAACATAAATATTTGTAATAAAATAAAAGCATTTATTTTAACTTGATTCCTATGGATTGACTCCTGGACTCCTGAACTGGCAAATTAAACTGCAATAAAGTGAGGACAAAGTGAGTGCTGCATTTCTTTTCCCCCTAAAATGACAACGCAGACTGGTGAGATGTGCAGAATGTGACAGTACATGGTCTGCAGAACTTCAGCTGGGTGATTTAAATGACAACTGATTGAACAACAAAATCACATTAAGTCCTTATTGATGATTTTTGAGTTTCAGTTGAGATCAATAGGGCGATTGGTTAGAGGCTGCAGCAGGGAGAGGCCACGGGACAGAGAGATGAGAATGAATTGAGCTGACTCACTGCAAAAAAAAAAAAAGAAGAAGGGTGTCATGGAGGGTTATTCTTTGACACTGGATGATTGACATCTGCTGAGCTTTCTTCAAGGTGATAAAATAATCCTGAAAAACACAAGCAACAATCAGTGAATTTAGGAGAACAAGCAGTTTTTGTTGATTACATTAAAATAATTGAGATGATCCGTTTTGGTGGCCTTAGAATCGCTTTTCTGTTTTTTGCAGATGATGTGGTCCTATTGGCTTCATCAGCTCGTGATCTACAGCTTTCGCTGGAGCGGTTTGCAGCTGAATGTGATGCGGCCGGGATGAGGATCAGTTCCTCCAAATCCGAGGCCATGGTCTTGAGCCGGAAAAGGGTAGCATGCCCTCTCCGGGTCGGGGAGGAGGTCCTTACCCAAGTGGAGGAGTTTAAGTATCTCGGGATCTTGTTCACGAATGAGGGAAAACTGGAGCGTGAGATCGATAGGCGGATAGGTGCAGCGTCCGCAGTGAAGCGGGCGCTGTACCGGTCTGTCGTGGTGAAGAGAGAGCTGAGTCAAAAGGCAAAGCTCTCAATTTACCGATCGATCTACGTTCCCACCCTCATCTATGGTCATGAGCTTTGGGTTATGACCGAAAGAACAAGATCTCGGATACAAGCGGCTGAAATGAGTTTTCTCCGCAGGGTGGCTGGACTCTCCCTTAGAGATAGGGTGAGAAGCTCGGTCATCCGGGAGGGACTCGGAGTAGAGCCGCTGCTTCTCCACATCGAGAGGAGCCAGTTGAGGTGGCTCGGGCATCTGGTTAGGATGCCTCCTGGACGCCTCCCTGGTGAGGTGTTCCGGGCATGTCCCACCGGGAGGAGACCCAGAGGAAGACCCAGGATACGCTGGAGGGACTATGTTTCTCGGCTGGCCTGGGAACGCCTTGGGATTCCCCCAGAGGAGCTGCTCCAAGTGGCTGGGGAGAGGGAAGTCTGGGCCTCCCTACTTAGGCTGCTACCCCCGCGACCCGACCCCGGATAAGCGGAAGAAAATGGATGGATGGATGGACATTAAAATAATAAATTATTACAAGTAAACCAAGAAGGAGTTAGCTTATGCACCATCCGTCCGTCCGTCCGTCCGTCCGCCCGTCTATCTATCTATCTACAGCAAACCCTCGAGTTACGTCAGGGTTCCGGACCTAAGGTTGTGACTTAGGTCGATGTTGTCGTACCTCGCGAATCAAAAACACGTGCCTGTCGTAGGTCCGCGTTTCTGACATAGGTCGCAGCTATACCACTAACGGAGCGCCGCACACATATTTAACGGCATGAGACTGAACAAGCGGACACATACTAGGCCATAAACATGCACAGAACTTTACATGTACAGTAAATGAATACAATAAATAAAAAATATACAGTACTGTACACTGTAATTTCTTACTTTGAGCTGGTCAAAGCCTGCCTTCGTCTTTTAGCATTAGCTCTTGCACCCGTCCGAGCTCCCCCAGCTTCCTTACGCTCCACACGCACACACGTGGTCAAAACTGTTTAAAAGAAGGACTGTTAGCTTCTTAACTTCATACATTTGGAGCCAGAAAAAAAAAACTTACTGAAAGCCGTTTCTCCGCGATGTTCCTCCATCCAAAACAAGCTGCTCGGCGTTAGCTGCTGTTAGGCCCCGCCATTAGCAACACTTGTTAGCATGTCAGTTCATTCAAAAAGGCTGTCGGCTTTGTATCTCCGCGTTAGCTCGGTGTCCCCCGACATCTTAGGCTGCCAGGCGGACATTTGCGGCGAGCTCCCGGCCGCAGATGGCCCCTCCGCGGCATGTCGGCTTGGTGTCTTCGCTAGGGATGGGGCAGATCCGATCCAGTATCGGTATGGTATCCGATACCAGCATTATTTAAGTATCGGGTATCGGATCAAACCTAGCCGATACTTTTCCGATCCAGCTTCAAAGAGCACTTGTGTTCAATCACAATCTGTGACTGCCCTTTTTAACATTGTGTGAGATAAACCCAATGAAGACACTCTTAAGCCTTACAATAAGGGGGTTCCCTATTGTAAGGCTTAAGAGTGTCTTCATTGGGTTTATCTCACACAATGTTAAAATGAATAGTTTGGGTGCAAAAGTTTCATTATACAGAGTCAAATACCTGAACAGTATCGGATCGGGAAAGTATCGGTATCGGTCGATACTGAGTTAATAAGTATCGGTATCGGATCGGAAGTGAGAAATGTGGATCGGTGCATCCCTAGTCTTCGCCTGTGTTAGCTGCTGTCGTTAGCATGTCGGGCGGCGTTGTGGGAGCGATCGGCGGCTGCTCCTCCGGGCCTGAGACGTCCACAGAGTTGACCGAGTGTTTCCAGCTAATTTATCCGTATGAGGCAACCCTGATCGGACACACGGTCCTCTAGAGCCAGCTGACAGGAGCCTCTATGGTGGAGCTCCATTGACCGCACTTGGGAATTGTAAAATGGCGACCGGAAACGACCGGAAGTTGCGTAAATACGATAAAATTGTAATAAAAACATAATATTAATAATTATACTTTATTTATAAAGCCATTTAAAACAACCACAGCTGCAACAAAGTGCTGTACACATGAAATTAATAACATTTAAACACACACAAAAAAAAAATATATATATTTTTTTTAATTTCACATTTTTATTAAATATGATACAATCGTAAGTCTGAATTGCCGTAGGTCGCGGGTTTGCTGTATCTATCTATCTATCTATCTATCTATCTATCTATCTATCTATCTATCTATCTATCTATCTATCTATCTATCTATCTATCTATCTATCTATCTATCTATCTATCTATCTATCTATCTATCTATCTATCTATCTATCTATCTATCTATCTATCTATCTATCTATCTATCTATCTATCTATCTATCTATCTATCTATCTATCTATCTATCCATCATCCATCCATCCATCCATCCATCCATCCATCCATCCATCCATCCATCTATCTATCTATCTATCTATCTATCTATCTATCTATCTATCTATCTATCTATCTATCTATCTATCTATCTATCTATCATCTATCTATCTATCTATCTATCTATCTATCTATCTATCTATCTATCTATCTATCTATCTATCTATCTATCTATCTATCTATCTATCTATCTATCTATCTATCTATCTATCTATCTATCTATCTATCTATCTATCTATCTATCTATCTATCTATCTATCTATCTATCTATCTATCTATCTATCTATCTATCTATCTATCTATCTATCTATCTATCTATCTATCTATCTATCTATCTATCTATCTATCTATCTATCTATCTATCTATCTATCTATCTATCTATCTATCTATATCTATCTATCTATCTATCTATCTATCTATCTATCTATCTATCTATCTATCTATCTATCTATCTATCACTATCTATCTATCTATCTATCTATCTATCTATCTATCTATCTATCTATCTATCTATCTATCTATCTATCTATCTATCTATCTATCTATCTATCTATCTATCTATCTATCTATCTATCTATCTATCTATCTATCTATCTATCTATCTATCTATCTATCTATCTATCTATCTATCTATCTATCTATCTATCTATCTATCTATCTATCTATCTATCTATCTATCTATCTATCTATCTATCTATCTATCTATCTATCTATCTATCTATCTATCTATCTATCTATCTATCTATCTATCTATCTATCTATCTATCTATCTATCTATCTATCTATCTATCTATCTATCTATCTATCTATCTATCTATCTATCTATCTATCTATCTATCTATCTATCTATCTATCTATCTATCTATCTATCTATCTATCTATCTATCTATCTATCTATCTATCTATCTATCTATCTATCTATCTATCTATCTATCTATCTATCTATCTATCTATCTATCTATCTATCTATCTATCTATCTAATCTACTTACCTACTGTTGTGGGAAAAAAACATAAATTCCTCTACACTACCTACCTACTACCTATCTGTCCATCTGTCCATTAGGTAATCAACACACCTGCTTACTGTTTCCAATAAACACAACTGTTTTTCATTTAGTGAATACTTTTCAAGAATCTACTCTCATATAATAACAGGTCTCACTTGTAAATGAGTCCTCAAGGCTCAATGGGATTACGGTAACCTGTATAAATAAAGGTTAAATGAATACTCATAATATTCTTAGGCCATTTTCACGCCTGATAGTCTGGTAGACTCGGTTCAATTTGGGACCAATATTCTGAACATTTGTTTACCGTACATTTCAGCTGGTGTAGTTCACATTCACACTGCACTGAGTCAGTTAAGCCAACCTGTTCCTCCACTCGCCTGTGGTGGCACTGCACCAAGAACTACTGAAGGAAATTACACAAAAACCTCTGAAGAAGACACTTTGTCTTCTTCTTTTTTTTCTTCTTATTAAAATAAAAACAAAACAGAGTGGTGTCAAATTTTGGCGGTTTTAGGATTTCTGTTTTGAAAATTTTCAACAATGGATACAGCATGAGTGGAAGATGAGGCAGAAGACCATGGAGAATGTTGTTTTTCACACAAGGCAGCTGACGGCTCCGTATGAGGTAAGAGAAATGCTGGTTTGTTTGTCCTGTGGCCAGCTGTCTGTCTGTCGTGGTGAAGAGAGAGCTGAGTCGAAAGGCAAAGCTCTCAATTTACTGATCGATCTACGTTCCCACCCTCATCTATGGTCATGAGCTTTGGGTTGTGACCGAAAGAACGAGATCTCGGATACAAGCGGCTGAAATGAGTTTTCTCCGCAGGGTGTCTGGACTCTCCCTTAGAGATAGGGTGAGAAGCTCAGTCATCCGGGAGGGACTCGGAGTAGAGCCGCTGCTTCTCCACATCGAGAGGAGCCAGTTGAGGTGGCTCGGGCATCTGGTTAGGATGCCTCCTGGACGCCTCCCTGGTGAGGTGTTCCGGGCATGTCCCACCGGGAGGAGACCCAGAGGAAGACCCAGGACACGCTGGAGGGACTATGTTTCTCGGCTGGCCTGGGAACGCCTTGGGATTCCCCCAGAGGAGCTGCTCCAATGTGGCTGGGGAGAGGGAAGTCTGGGCCTCCCTACTTAGGCTGCTACCTCCGCGACTCGACCCCGGATAAGCGGAAGAAAATGGATGGAAATGGATGGATGTTTGTCCTGTGCTGTAGTCCACTTCTGCTTTTGGAGCGGTCTCTGGTCTGCTTGCATTCACACTGCATTCGAACTGCACCAGAGTTAGTTTCAACTGAACCGAGACCTAGGTATTTAGGCGGACCAGAGTTCACGTTTTTGGTCCACATCAGAGTTCGATTGTGCATTTACACCTCCCCAAACAAACCATAATTTCTAGGCAAATGGACTAGAGTTCGATTAAAGCAGACTAAACAGGGCTGGTGTGAATGCACCCTTAGTTTCTTTATCCAGTCTTTGTCATTCTTTTTCTTTCATTCCCTTTTTTTCTCCAGTGGGTGAAACTCTTGCTCATTTTGTTTAGAGTTGTTAAAGGTATTGTGACATGATTTTGGAAATGTGCATATTTGTCAGAACATATATATCTTATATATTTCAGCTCTGTTCGTTTTTGCAAAATCAATTATAAATATATTAAAATTTCATTCCAAGTTATGGTAGTTTTTCCTCTGGGACACGCCCCTAAAAATACGCGCATTTACGCAAAACGTCATCGTGACGTGACAACGGGAAGGCACGCTCCAACGTGCATGTAAATAATAATGGCGGAGCATGTCCGATTGCGTTTGAGATCTATCATTTTAAAACAGTAAATCATCCAAAACTCTCATTAATAAACCCTCCCTGAATAAATAAACTTCCTGATGTTACTTGATCGCGCAGACATAATTTAAAAATACATTATTAGAAAAGTGTGTGCGCAACTCATGTTATTTCGGCTATTTTTTTTGCAGCGAACAAAAACAACTTATTGTTAGTACTTGAATGTATTAAAGCAATTGAAGGGTTAATATTCATCAAATAGTTATTGGACACTCAATCAATGGAAAAGTGATTTAGACACGGTTTATTTTTCACACAGTAGCTATGTGGGGTTAGCTTCTCCTGTGGTTCTTTGCTCTTGGGCTAACGCTAACAGAGGCCCGATCGCGTCTGAGATCTATCATTTTAAGACAGTAAATCATACAAAACTCTCATTAATAAACCCTCCCTGAATAAAAAAACGTATTGATGTTACTTGATCGCGCAGACATAATTTAAAAATACATAAATAGCAACGTGGCCTGTATCTCGGCTAGTGTGTTAGCAGCTATCTCGGCTAGTATGTTAGCAGCGAACAAACACATTCTATTGTTAGTACATGAATGTATTAAAGCAATGGAAGGGTTATTATTCATCAAATACAGTTATTGGACACTCGATCAATGGAAAAGTGATTTAGACACGGTTTATTTTTTACACAGTAGCTATGTGGGGTTAGCTTCTCCTGTGGTGCTTTGTTCTTGGGCTAACACTAACAGAGGTCCGATCGCGTTTGAGATCTATAATTTTAAGACAGTAAATCATCCAAAACTCTCATTAAGAAACCCTCCCTGAATAAAAAAACTTACTGATGTTACTTGATCGCACACACTGTTAAAATAAATAGGGTGGTTAGACTTAAAAACTTGAGTTCAAAAGCTGCCTTAAAACCACAAGTTAACCCAACTTCAAATAATGTTTTACTCCAACTTAGGATGGCAAGCTAGAAAAGTAGCCCAATTTATGATAAGTCATTGTTTAAATATGATACCATAAGTTGAAATGACTAACTATAGAACATTATTCATTCTCCAAAAATTGAGTACTCTTGTCAAGTAAAATTACAATCATATTCTATTTGAACTCAAATAATAAAGTTATACCCTTGTCTAATTAACGTTTACTTGTTGTATAAACTTCATACTCTGAGTTTAAACAACTTGCAAATTTACATTATCCATTCATAAAAACTTGTTTTCATTTGTTAAAATAACAAACATTTATATATACTTTCAACTCTCATTTTAAAGTTAAACTGACATACCAATTCCCTTTTTGAGTTAATTTAACTCAAGATTTTAAGGCAGCTTTTGAACTTAAAATAGCAATTTAAGTAAACAAACATTTCAAAATTTCACTTTCTCCACTAAGAATGCCAAGTTCACAATTTTTCTAAAATAATTACACCAAATACACTTCCAATTCAAATATCAACCATTTATTTTGATCTTTTTCTTTCAAATGCAGATGAGACAAGCCGTAAAAGAAAACATTTGTCCAAGACAAGCTGAAGTGTTGACATTTATAGGACCGAAACTGACAAAAAACATTTTTTTTGACAAATAAACACACATACAGGTAGTCCTCGACTTACGAAGATCCGTTCCTGCGCGGCGCGGAACATGCATTCCTATGCGACGCAGTAAACCCGTTTTTCAACGTGAGACAAAACAAGTGTATACATACTGTACCATAAATATGTACATTACTTTATTTCCAAGCGGTTAGCTAACACAGTACCCTAAACAATTATCAAAAAACACATAAAATACTGCACAGTACGTTTAATAATGAAATAAAATAGTAAAAAAAATAGTAGTGTACTGTACTATTAAAAAAAAAAGAGAAGAAAATGTCCTTACTTTTATGGAAGGGGTGTTGTAGGGGAGGGAAAAAGGCTTAGTGCTTAGAGCTGCAGAAGGTGCTGGTGCAAGTGAGTGAGGAGGGGCAGGTGAGTCCAGAAAGGCAGCTGAGGTGGAGGGGCAGGTGATGCAGAAGGTGCTGGTGCAGGTGAGTGAGAAGGGGCAGGTGAGTCCAGAAAGGCAGCTGAGGTGGAGGGGCAGGTGATGCAGAAGGTGATGGTGATACAGGTGCAAGTGAGTGAGGAGGGGCATGCGAGTCCAGAAAGGCAGCTGAGGTGGAGGGGCAGGTGATGCAGAAGGTGCTGGTGATACTGGTGCAGGTGAGTGAGGGGGGCAGGTGAGTCCAGAAAGGCAGCTGAGGTGGAGGGGCAGGTGATGCAGAAGGTGTTGGTGATGCTGGTGAGTGAGGGGGGGCAGGTGAGTCCAGAAAGGCAGCTAAGGTGGAGGGGCAGATGATGCAGACGGTGCTGGTGATGCTGGTGCAGGTGAGTGAGGAGGGGCAGGTGAGTCCAGAAAGGCAGCTGAGGTGGAGGGGCAGGTGATGCAGAAGGTGCTGGTGAGTGAAGAGGGACAGGTGCGTCAGGAGAGGCAGCTGAGTTATATAAAATAAAATAAATTAAAAAAAGAGAAAAAATGTCATTACCTTTATGGAGGGACAGGTGATCCAGAAGGTGCTGGTGATGCTGGTGAGTGAAGAGGGACAGGTGAGTCAGGAGAGGCAGCCGAGTTATAAAACAAAAATAAATAAATAAAAAAAGAAAAGAAAATGTATTTACCTTTATGGAGGGACAGGTGATGCAGAAGGTGCTGGTGATGGTACTGTGTGAGTGAAGAGGGACAGGTGAGTCAGGAGAGGCAGCTGAGTTATATAAAATTAAATTAAATTAAAAAAAGAGAAAAAATGTCATTACCTTTATGGAGGGACAGGTGATCCAGAAGGTGCTGGTGATGCTGGTGCTAGTGAGTGAAGAGGGACAGGTGAGTCAGGAGAGGCAGCTGAGTTATAAAACAAAAAGAAATAAAAAGAAAAGAAAATGTATTTACCTTTATGGAGGGACAGGTGATGCAGAAGGTGCTGGTGATGCTGGTACTGTGTGAGTAAAGAGGGACAGGTGAGTCAGGAGAGGCAGCTGAGTTATATAAAATTAAATTACAGGTAGTCCCCGACTTACGAGCGCTCTTACTTACAAGGATCCGGACTTACGAGCTGGCAAATTTTTGGAAAAAACGCAAAAAATACTGAGTTTTTCTGTGTTTTTTCACCACAGTTCGTTAGCTAAACATGTGGACACACGTTTCCGATCATTTTTATGCACTCATAAGCAGTTTTTCGATGAAAAACGAGTGTTCGTAGTCGCGCTAGCAAAACCGTTCCAACTTACGAGCGAAATTCCGGACTTACGAGACACGTGGCGGCCGTTCCAAATTACGAGATTTCCGTGTTACGAGCGCCTCGTTGTAACGGAACTCGCTCGTAAGTCGGGGACTACCTGTAAATTAAAAAAAGAGAAAAAATGTCATTACCTTTATGGAGGGACAGGTGATCCAGAAGGTGCTGGTGATGCTGGTGCTAGTGAGTGAAGAGGGACAGGTGAGTCAGGAGAGGCAGCTGAGTTATTTAAAAAAAGAAATAAATAAAAAGAAAATGTCTTTACCTTTATGGAGGAGCAAGTGATGCAGAAGGTGCTAGTGAGTGAAGATGGACAGGTGAGTCAGCTGAGTTATTTAAAAAATAGACAGAAAAAAAGAAAAAAATGTATTTACCTTTATGGAGGGGCAAGTAATGCAGAAGCTGCTAGTGATGCTGGTACAGGTGAGTGAGGAGGGGCAGGTGAGTCCAGAAAGGCAGCTGAGGTGGAGCTCCCTGATCTGCTATACTCTTGGGCACGCGCCCAGCCTGAGCAAAGACAAACGCTTGATAAATTACTGTCCAATTCAGAATACAGTTTAATGTGTAATATAATCTTAATTTAATCTTTAATCTAAATAAACGGCATTCTTTACAATAAATAAACTATACTAACAATAATACAAATCTTAATAAACACAATAACAGCCAGAACCAGATCAATAAGCAGCAACAGACTGTTTACAATCGAACTACCGATAATCAAGTTTTAAGTTTTTGTCCAAAAAGACCAACTTGTCCACATTTTCTGCCAAAAGTACAGATCTAGTTGCAGTGATTATCTCCAGTGGTGGAGAAAATCATCTCAATAACAACAGTAGCAGCAGTGTGGCTGTATTTGTCATTACTCACAACAAGCTCTTCTTGGACCTGCTCCCACCTGTCCCTGGAAAAGTTCAGAGTTCAGTCATCAGACTTCTTCGCTGCAGGTGATCTGGCAAATTTCCCTGAAGAGGAAGAAGTCAGCTGCTATCTCTGTCCCAGACTGGAAATAAAACACAAAGAGGTAAAAAAAAAAATAAGTTACAGGTAATAAGATTATAATTTTAAATTAAAAAGATTAATTAGATATTCTTCTTTCGGCTTTTCCCTCTTCAGGGGTCACCACAGCGAGTCATCCTCCTCCACCTCACTCTGTCCTCTGCATCCTCTGTCCTCACTCCAACTACCTCCATGTCCTCTCTAACTGCATCCATATATCTCCTCTTTGGCCTCCCTCTTTGTCTTTTTCCTGGCAGCTGCATTTCTAACATCCTTCTACCAATATACCCACTGTCCCTCCTCTGGACATGTCCAAACCACTGTCCCTCCTCTGGACATGTCCAAACCACTGTCCCTCACGGTCATCCAGTTCCCGTGAAAAAACGTCCACACACACAACTTTGAATTTGCCTTCGTCTTTTAAAAAGGAAGCCATAACGTTAACAAACACGAGACCACAGCGAGAAGTGTTGTCCTGCTGTCCTCATACATGTCCTGATGTCCTCATACATGTCCTGTACCAGAACATGTCCTGCTGTCCTCATACATGTCCTGCTGTCCTCATACATGTCCTGCTGTCCTCATACATGTCCTGCTGTCCTCATACATGTCCTGCTGTCCTCATACATGTCCTGCTGTCCTCATACATGTCCTGCTGTCCTCATACATGTCCTGCTGTCCTCATACATGTCCTGCTGTCCTCATACATGTCCTGCTGTCCTCATACATGTCCTGCTGTCCTCATACATGTCCTGCTGTCCTCATACATGTCCTGCTGTCCTCATACATGTCCTGCTGTCCTCATACATGTCCTGCTGTCCTCATACATGTCCTGCTGTCCTCATACATGTCCTGCTGTCCTCATACATGTCCTGCTGTCCTCATACATGTCCTGCTGTCCTCATACATGTCCTGCTGTCCTCATACATGTCCTGCTGTCCTCATACATGTCCTGCTGTCCTCATACATGTCCTGCTGTCCTCATACATGTCCTGCTGTCCTCATACATGTCCTGCTGTCCTCATACATGTCCTGCTGTCCTCATACATGTCCTGCTGTCCTCATACATGTCCTGCTGTCCTCATACATGTCCTGCTGTCCTCATACATGTCCTGCTGTCCTCATACATGTCCTGCTGTCCTCATACATGTCCTGCTGTCCTCATACATGTCCTGCTGTCCTCATACATGTCCTGCTGTCCTCATACATGTCCTGCTGTCCTCATACATGTCCTGCTGTCCTCATACATGTCCTGCTGTCCTCATACATGTCCTGCTGTCCTCATACATGTCCTGCTGTCCTCATACATGTCCTGCTGTCTCATACATGTCCTGCTGTCCTCATACATGTCCTGCTGTCCTCATACATGTCCTGCTGTCCTCATACATGTCCTGCTGTCCTCATACATGTCCTGCTGTCCTCATACATGTCCTGCTGTCCTCATACATGTCCTGCTGTCCTCATACATGTCCTGCTGTCCTCATACATGTCCTGCTGCCTCATACATGTCCTGCTGTCCTCATACATGTCCTGCTGTCCTCATACATGTCCTGCTGTCCTCATACATGTCCTGCTGTCCTCATACATGTCCTGCTGCCCTCATACATGTCCTGCTGTCCTCATACATGTCCTGCTGTCCTCATACATGTCCTGCTGCCCTCATACATGTCCTGCTGCCCTCATACATGTCCTGCTGCCCTCATACATGTCCTGCTGCCCTCATACATGTCCTGCTGTCCTCATACATGTCCTGCTGTCCTCATACATGTCCTGCTGCCCTCATACATGTCCTGCTGTCCTCATACATGTCCTGCTGTCCTCATACATGTCCTGCTGTCCTCATACATGTCCTGCTGTCCTCATACATGTCCTGCTGCCCTCATACATGTCCTGCTGCCCTCATACATGTCCTGCTGTCCTCATACATGTCCTGCTGTCCTCATACATGTCCTGCTGTCCTCATACATGTCCTGTACCAGTCTAACATACTTTTCTGCCACTCCAGATTTCCTCATGCAATACCACACGTCCTCTCTTTGCACCCTGTCATATGCTTTTTCTAAATCCACAAACACACAAATCCACAAACAAAAAAGATAAATTAGATAATAATAAAAGAACAATACCTGTTTTTGATCGGTTGAGGTGGTTGAATCTCTCGGTCATCATCATCAGGGCAGAGCTTTAATCTGGTCCAGGGGCCTCATGTATCAACCATGCGTGCGCACAAAAACATTGCGCACGTCACTTTCCACGCAAAAGCCCGTATGTATCAAAACTGAACTGAACGTGAATATATGCGCATCCAGGTACATATCCACGCAAGCTCCCGAGCAGGCGTACGCACGTTTCTGTGGTTCTTGTTCCTTTGGCGACACTTACAGGTGTTTCAGAGAAACTGAAGCCCCACAGTCTGTGGTTGACTTTAAGAGCGGCTTGAAGACCTTTCTTTTCAACCGAGCATACTTTACTCCTCATGATTCTACTTTTGATCTGAGTTGATACTGTTGTTGATTTTAATTGTTTTATTATTTGTCTTATTGACATTCAAATATGTTGCACCTTGTAGCACTTTGAGATTTCCATTAATGAAAAGTGCGTTATAAATTGAATTCATTATTATTATTATTATTATTATTATTATTATTAACAGTTCAAGATGTGAAAATGATTAATATTCCCTCCAAACACACGATTAACAAGTATTACATCCACATGACGCAGTGGAATAAAGGACGCGCAACGTTGTGCCAAAAATAAATTTAACAGGAACGGATTCATTCAGCCTTACTGGAGGTTATAATAAATAGTGTAACACGCAGAGCATTTATTTAGAAACAGATATAGTTTTCCGATCTAGGATATGGCTTATCAGCCGTTTTCAGAAATAATAATTTTCCAGTTTGGCACTACTGCTGCGCTCTGGGGAGCCGTGCATCACGCGTGCATACAGAAGCAGCGGTCAAACTGTTCCACAGAGGGAGCTGCAGGTCGATCGGGACTGTGCAGTCCAGTCCACACAAAGCCGGATCATGTCCAATGGTCTCATCGATTCCAAAGGCTGAGTGGTCGCGCTTGGAGCGCGCGCGCACCCTCACCGGTGTCGACACGGCAGCTGGAGGTGTTTCATTATCTGCGTTTATTGTAGATTTCTCCAAAATGACACGTGAAAGTACACCTTATATAACTTGTAGGAGAGCAAAAGCTTCACAGACAGACTGCGCACAGGGCTGCGGGGCGCGCGCTGCGTCTGGAGACTCCAACATCATGTCATGAAAAGTCTCCACCAAGACGCACAGACACGTTTCTTCACATCATCTACATAAACAAAGATCTATGTTCTAGCAAACATCCAAGTAAGTTCCTCTGTGTTTACAGTAATAATGGTAATAAACTCGTGCGCAAAGTTAATATTTCCACACAGAATGAATGAATGAGCCGGTTCGCGCACCACAGCAGGGTGCGCGCGCACACAAATACCGACAATCACTCGTTCTTTGCATGATGAACACATTTTATTACTATTCTTACTTAGGATGTTTGTCCTCACTCATATTATATTGAATTCATTATTTTCCCGAATCTAGAAATCATTTCTGATCGCGCAGGGATCAAACAAACATGTCCTTCACACATGCAGGAAGTAATTTGCATCTGTTTAACATATGTAAATGTAGGCGTGTCAGGGGAGGTGTCTCACGTGCGCTCAGTTCCACGTCAATTGTGATGTACAAAAGGAATGTGCGTGGATTCAGGTGTACGCACAGTTTGATAAATCTGGATCTTTTTGTGCGTAGACACTTTTCTGGATTTCACCGTACGTCACTTTTCAGTAGGAAATCCACGCAGGTTTTTGATACATGAGGCCCCAGGACTTGTCGACAATATCAGTTTTAGCTTTTTCATAAAGTGATGAACTTTTTGGCTGAAGTGTTGACATGATGGGGATGTCGTAGCGAGGTTCAGGTACTTTAAAGCCTGCAGATCAACAACATACAGACATGTTTTTGTAGATCCAGAGCTTTAAAAACTCATACAGTTTGTACCCTGATGCATGCTCAATAATCCAGGTAGAAAAATCTAAAAAAGCTCAGACGAAACGTTTCTACATATTTTTTGCTTTGTTTTATTTTTTTGAATGTCCAGAGGACCAGACTGAGCTTTTTTAGATCATACAGTTTGTGTTATTGATCTGGACCGATCTGATTTACCTGTTAAAGGTTGTTTAAATGCTGCTAGTTTTAGCAGTGTTTGCAAGCTGCTTTTCTTGCTTCTAGAAAATGTTCACGTTTGGATGACGTCGTTTAAAGTCCGTTAACACGTTAGACGTTAACAAGTTACGTGTTGTCTGCGGCAGACCTAATCTCCGTGAAAAAACGTCCACACACACAACTTTGAATTTGCCTTCGTCTTTTAACAAGGAAGCCATAACGTTAACAAACACGAGACCACAGCGAGAAGCTAGGGCTGCTAATGCTACACGTGCTACAAGATAATAGCGCCGTGCTGAAACTCGCCTAGGAATTTTATTTCCGTGGCGCATATTTTCCCGTTAATAACGTTTAATAAGTGAAAAAATAACCGAAACGGTACGCAGGGGGACACGACTAATTCCTGACAAGGTACACGACATTTAATAAGTGAAAAACAAAACGGTACGCAGGCGGACACGACTAATTCCTGACAAGGGACACAAGTGGGGAAAAAAAAACGGTACGCAGGGGGACACGACTAATTCCTGACAAGGGACATGACTAATCCCTGACGCACAGCCTTTTCCCGAAGCTGCAAACTCATCTGCAGTCAGCACGTCGAAGCAAAACTTTGACCAAGCGCCACATATGTGCTTCTGAGGGTGTACAATACAAAAATCATGGTAGCTGCTTGTATTTTCTCTTAAGAAAAGTTCTATAAGCGCAACCGAAAGCATCTGCTTTAATTAACTCCTGCCCTCGACAGTTAGCAAGCTGTTGTTTTATGTCCTGTGTTTAAACATGTAACAGAGACACAAACTTTTATCTCTTAATAACATATTTTAACAACAAATGCAGCTTACCTTGTTTCTATTATTCCAACATATTCCCCGCGCGCCGAATTTGAACGACCTTGCGCCGGATCCAGGTCTTGGAAAAAATGGTATTCATCCGCGACTTTGCTTTCGACTCCTTAATCTGGTCAGGTGGTCCTCTTCTTCATTTAATATGCAATTCTAACTGGGATGGAGAACTTTATAAAGTCTGACTAAATATTACATCATATTTAGTCCCAATTCAGATAAAGAGCGAATTTCCGGCACTATTTTTTATCTCGCATTAATATTGCTAGTGGTGATCAGTTTTTATAAGATCCGGTTACTATTTTAAAACTCAGATTTTCAAATTAAGTTCGCACATTTAAATTTATGTTTCACAGACGTGACTCACAACCTTGAGTTGAAATGCCAATAACGCATGAAATTAAGTTGAAATTACATAACTCATTATGTTAATTGGAAGTAACTTATAGAAAAACGTTATGATAACTAATGGAGAGTATGACTTTTAACAGTGTGCGCATTTGTCGGCCGCATACGTCATTGCCCCGCGCGGAGGACTGTCCCAATTCGAAGACTCCTCCTCATGCGGCCGAGGAATGCGGCCCACTTCCTGTCGAAATCCGAGGATGCATCTGTGGATACTTCAAGACGGAGGCTATCCCAGAATTCGTAGCGCCAGCAGAGATTTTGCGAGGGGGTGGGACTTTCTGCGTGCAGGGTAGGGACTGCTGCGTTTTGTTGCAGTAATCAGCTCATTCTAACAACAACCTCAGCGCAAGCTGAATCTCATTAAAATTTAACTACAGAAACGACTAAAAAAAAATTGTTAGCTGAATATATAATAGTGTTTCTGAGTTTACTGTTTGTTAATAACTGATTACAAATCATTTTATTTTACACGTGTGTAGCAAGGATTTTCTGAGGGGCGGTGGGTTAAAACATGGAGTGGACCTAAAAAAAAGCAAGTTGTCCAGTAGCTCAATTGGTTAATCATTGGGTTAGCGCACAGATACTTTTCTCGAAGCTGGTTTGAATCTCACTCGGTTCGGTTAAAACTTATTTTACGTTTGTCTTTTATTGGATAAAAAACGAGGACTGAGATTAAAAAGAAGGAGTTTGTGAAACTCCTTTTTTATTATCCAATAAAAGACAAACGTAAAATAAGTTTTAACTGAACCGAGTGAGATTCGAACCAGCTTCGAGAAAAGTATCTGCACACCAACCCAATGCTTAACCAATTGAGCTACTGGGCAACTTGCATTATGTAGGTCCACTCTATCTTTTAACCAATCGCTCCTCAGAAAATCCTTCCTACGCACGTGTAAAATAAGCTGATTTGTAATCAGTTCTTAACAAACATTAAACTCAGAAACACTAATATATATACATGTATTCAGCTAACTAATATTTTTAGCGGCGTCCCTTCTCTTTCCACACACACAAAGCGCGTACACAATAACTTCCCACCCACTTCAAGAGAACGCCCCACCCACTTCAAGGCCGGCAAACCTGAAGGCTAGACCATCCCATTTCAGCAGTTTCGTCAAGCCCACCCGGCCTTGTGAGTGCGTGGCCTACTCGGCCCAGCCCCTGAATTGAGACACAGCCACACAAAGACTCTTGCTCAGGGCTTCAAATTCCCTACAAACGAAATTATTCACAACAAATTCTTCACAAACGAATGTCCCAACACAGGAGAGCCACCACCTCTGGACAAAACTCAGCTGTTCACCTTCACCTCACGGACAAGGGACACTCATTTGAGGATGAAAATGTGCAAATTTTGGACCGAGAACACAGATGGTTTGAGAGGGGTGTTAAGGAAGCTTTGTATGTTAAGAGAGAAAAACCTTCTCTTAACAGAGGAGGAGGTCTAAGATTTCAACTTTCCAAAACTTACAACTCAGTTTTGGGGCTGATTCACAAAGGTCTTACACCGGATGGGAGCAGAGGTGTCTTGTCTGTGAATTAGACTAACAAAGTTTGTTGAGAAGCCTCTGTTGTTGGGCTGTGAGCAGAGGTGTCAAGTAACGAAGTATAAATACTTCGTTACTTTACTTAAGTACAAATTTTAGTTATCTATACTTTAGTAAAGTAATTATTTTTCAGCCTACTTTATACTTCTACTTCTTACATTTTCACGCAATTACTGGTACTTTCTACTCCTTACTTTTTAAAAATAGCCTCGTTACTTTTCTTTAATTTTGCCGTTTTTTTTTTTGTAGAATATAGATATTCACGCAGGACTTTCCAAAAATTGAACATAATATCCGCTTCAGCAGCCGTCGTCACTCACCAGTGTTGCCAGATTGGGCGGTTCACCGCGATTTTCCTTCTGACTTTTGCGGGTAAAGAGTGCTTTGGGTGGGTGGGACTCTATCTGGCAACACCGGTCACACCGGTGTTTACGTGTGTCTTTACATCCGGGGCAGCGTCGGCAGCGCTGGGACCCTCCATCAATGTAGAGGCGTCTGCGGGACTGTAATCAGTAGTTGGGGCGTCTTCTATAGCAACTTCATCCGGCGAAGCCATGCTGTCCGTGACACTGACTGGCTAGGGGCTCTGCTAGCGCTAGCATTAGCGTCTCGCGAGATAACGTTACCTCTCAACGAGAGATATCGCGGGAGTTTAATATCGCGAGATCTCGTGCAACGAGATCTCGTTACATGCCTAATGAGGTAAGCTGAAAGATTTTTTTTTTTTTATCAGTTGATTACTGACTTCTAGTGACCTAGTACAGTAACATACTAATGTTGTATAATAAATATAAACGTGAAAGACAACAAAACCAGGAGAACCCTTGACCAATTTGTTCTGCACCGGGCAACACCAGAGGCAGATATGGTTTGTAAAAATAAATAAAAAACACTGCCATCAGTTCTGTCCAGAAGTGGTTTGACTTCTCAGAGGAAAACTGGCTCTTTCACCTTCAGCCCCTCTCTCTGGCATCTGGAAAAATATCCTATGAGGAAGTGGAGAAGATCACTGAGTCTTCACCTGGTTGGCAGGTAAAAATTCAATAATTTCCAGTGTAGTGGTGAACCATGTTTAATTATTGATAGTTATAAACAAAAGTGTACAATTGACACGTACAAATAAATACATAATTGTGAATTTACTTTACACTATGCAAACATACAACCTTGTCCATCTTTAAAAAAACACAGTTCATATAGGTAAATTAATAAATACATTTCAAAATGTAGTTTAAATACAATGCTAAATTATAAATATAAACAATACACGTTTTTCCATTTATTTATCACTACATAACCTAGGCTATGTGTCACTAATGAACTTTAACACCTTTTGGCAGGCTAAACATGTCTATGGATGAGCTGTATGAGGAATGTGTGACTGCAAACAGCCTGATAGACCACCTCACCACCTCACCTCAGGAGAAAGAAAGGTGGCAGTCCCAGGGAACAGCAGAGAAGTGGATGCAAGTTCTTCAGGCAGCTGACCTCTCCAACATCCAGCTGTTGTATCCTTTGTCCTCAGCATCCCATCTTCCACTGGGTTTGTGGAAAGGATTTTCTCTTTCATGAAAAGTAAGTGGACTGATGTGCGAAACAAATGTTCTACTGAACTAATTAGAAGTGAGCTCATTGTCAGTCTAAATTATGAAATGTCTTGCTCAGAGTTTTACTCTTTGGCACTGAAAAACAGAGCATTCCTTGCTGCAGCACGATCTCAGCAGAAAAACAAATGGAAAAAATAGGTTGACTCCATAATGTAACGTTCCACTGTTTAGTTTACAAGTTTTTTATTTTTACTACAAGTGGAAAGCCATGGCCTTTGAGGCACAATGTGTTTATGTTTACAGATTTACTACAAACTTTATTTGCACGTTGCACTAAATGCACTATTACAGAATGTTCGTATTGATTTTTTGTTATTTAATACTGTTTTAAGTTATTAAGCAGGACAGAGGTCTGTTTAAGAAAGATACATAATTTTCAAAAGATATGTTTGTTTCTGGCAATTCTATTTGCACTAAAAATAAATGGTTAATTGTGTAATAATTTGTTTATACATATTTTTATAATTCAAAAACACGTATCCAAATGAATAGCCTATATGCCACGGGTAGTGGTGACGTACTTCCGGTAAAATCTGGGCTCTACGCTACACTTCCGGTTCTGGTCGACAGCAGTTGTTGTTATCGGTAGCTTCTAGAACTAGACCATGTAAAAGACACAAAAGGTAAATTATCTGCGAGCTACTGGTACAACAAGAGAGATTTGTTGTGTGCCGTTGTGTCCAGTGAATAGCAGGTACAATAGAGCGCTTAGTTTTTTATATTTTAATGCCAGAGTTCGTTGCTAACCGAGTTAGCCTTAAAGCTAACACTCGGTTGTAGCTGGCGTTTTAAACCTCAGAATATTCAAGAGCCAGCATCAAACAGTGGTTAAAAATGAGCTGTACCTGCATTGTTCCAGTGGAATAATTCTCCCTTCCATGACCGGGGCTTTGGGAGAGAAGCAGCAGGACAGCGAGGAGGAGAACACAGCTGCAGCTCAGTAAGAAACATGAATATGACTCGACTCCACATCCTGCGCTTGTAGATTTAATGTTGGAGTCATGATGAGTGATTTAATAAAAGTTTGTAACTACATACTTTTAAAATAATATTCAGATTTTAACAGTTTTCTAATCTGTAAATATGTTTGTAAACTCCTAGTAACTTCAGGGCTGTTACACCTCTGAAATATTCTCTGCTGTTTCCTTTAATATGAAACCAGAACTGTTTCACTTCAATTAAACTTTTATTTCCTGAGATGTAATTATTTATTTTAAAGCATAACTCTCATAAAGAGTTCTCTGTTTGGTTTTTTACGTTATGTAGGTAAATATGAACACTTTTTTGTTTTTTCAGGTTTGCATCATCTGACCTCCTGGTGTGTTTCTGACCCATGACTGCGCTGCTCTGCCATCCATGGTCGGTGTTCACCAAGAATGAGATGAGAGGAACTCCCCATCAAGTTCAACTTGTGTTTATTTGTCATATACAGGTTAACACAGAGTTAACAGTACAGTACAATGAAGTGCTCAGGATGAGAAGAGCAGATTTGACTTGCTAAAAATCAAACTATACTAAAAGCATGCAAAGTGAAAAAGTAATTATAATATTCACAAAGTCCTGAAGAGAGACAGTAAACATGGTTGGATATACAGTAATGATGCAGCAGGATGAATTTGAATGAACTACTGTAAGTATTTCAAACTAGTAATACAGTACAAGCTAACATGCACATAGTTATATATATATATACAGTATATATATATATATACACTACACATAATCAACATTACACAGGTTGTGTGACATTGAATTATTAGTTATTACCAGTTGTTCAGTGTTATTTATTGATTATTTATCCACACCACCCCGTCAACCCATATCCTGCAGCCCGTTGAGTTCTTCCTGTTCTTAAATGACCTTGACCTTGGATGAAAGCAACGGGACCTTGCTGACCGGTACGGTGTCCATCAGTCCACGGTCAGGCGGATTATCACAGCAACTTTTTGACAGTACTCGGCTCAATTAGGACCCGATACCTGAAGAGCAGATGCATAAAAATCTACCTGCAGACTTCAGGACTACTGTACCCTGACACTGCAGTCACACTACTTACTACTTGTAAGAAAATAAAATGTTCAAAACATTCTGACTTTGTCTTCACATTATCACCCAAAAAAAATGTGTATGTTGATTTAAGACAGGCTTAGAGTTCAGTTTTATTTTAGCCAGTTTATTAAAAACAAATTTGATGTTACATTACTGTAGAAAACGTTTGAGGCACAAGATTTAAACAGTTTATAGCATTACAGCTTCTGACTTTAAGTCACAGCTTCCTCGACAGCTAATGGAGATTTAAAAACATTAATCAGTCAGACAAAGGTAAGTGATGAAGCAGCTCTTCTGTTCAACCATCCACATGGATCACATGTCCTTCGTCATCAGTGGAGCTCACAAACATCCAGGCTGGACCAGCTGGCTCCCTCCTCATCATCATCACTACGGTGTCCTGTCCAGTGAAAGAAAACATCTCTTATTAAGAGCTGCTATAAACAGTGAGATTCACAAAACCATATAGCAGATCTAAAAAAGCTAAGTCTGGTCCTCTGGACATTCAAAAAACAAAAAAACAAAACAAAGCAAAAAATTGTAGAAACGTTTCGTCTTTCGTCCGAAAGACTTCCTCAGTCGGACGAAAGACGAAACGTTTCTACAATTTTTTGCTTTGTTTTGTTTTTTTGTTTTTTGAATGTCCAGAGGACCAGACTTAGCTTTTTTAGATTTTTCTACCTGGATTATTGAGCATGCATCAGGGCATATAGCAGATATGTGTTGAATATAAAGAGTTTATATTGTCTGATATTTAACTTCAACTCAAGTTTTGTACACAAACTTGAATTAAAATAATTAAATTAAAATAACGTGTTTCTAAATCTGGTCTAAATCTCCTGCCTCCTTGTTTGAAACTAACATTTGTGTTAAATCAGAAATGTACAGACAAAACACGTTTACTCAACAATTTAGCAAGGGTTAACTATGTTAGCTGTGTTAGCCTACATGATGCAGTTTGGTGAACTGAAAACAAATACAGACTTACCTTCAGAGTTATTTATGTAGTTGGACACATAAAGCTTAAGTCCTTTGTCTTTCTTAGATGTGCGCTTTAGACAAGGTCTGAATAATTCTGTACACATTGACTGTCGGCAAGTCCTCCAGAGATTGTGTAAAGATCGCCATTCTGTGGCTGTGAACCGGAAGTGCGCCCTCTGGCCCATGAATGCGGAAGTGATAGAAAGGAAGTCCGTGGCATATAGCCTATTCAGGTTGATTTCAAAGTGAGGAGGGGCAGGCAGGGTGTTTGTGTGTGTGTGTGTGTGTGTGTGTGTGTGTGTGTGTGTGTGTGTGTGTGGGGGGGGGTTAAATGGGGTGACCAGCCCTGCCGAGAGGTGTCCCTTATTTATTTATCAAGGAGTTGGCAACCCTATTTTCAATGGGCATATATGCAGTTAAGACAGGTAGCTTAGTGCACCCCTAGTTTTTCAACATTAACAATATAATATAATCTAGTCTAAAAAAATGATTTTTGTGGGGGAGGTGGGGTTGTATACAATAGTATGTGTGGTGCAGCCTAAGCATTTGTCTTTGTTGTTGCTTTTTCTTACGCTACTTTTACTTTTATACTTTTAAGTAGTTTTTGAAACCAGTACTTTTTTACTTTTACTTGAGTAAAAAGCTAGAGTTGATACTTCTACTTCTACAGAAGTAATTTTAAATCCCAGTATCTATACTTCTACTTGAGTAATGAATGTGAATACTTTTGACACCACTGGCTGTGAGGTGTTGTTTGTCAATTTACATACAGTTGTTGTGTTTTCTGTCAGAGACTTCAAGGGAACTCCCTACTGTTAAGGTGTGTTCGGTCAATTTACATGTATGTGTTACCTCAGCTGTGATTAGTTGTGTTTTCTGTCAGAGACTTCAAGGGACTCCCTACTGTTAAGGTGTGATCTGTCAATTTACATGTATGTGTTATTGACTTGTAAGCCTGTATAAAACTTCTCGTTCTCACAGCTTCCATTCAGAATTGAAAAAGACTTCTGGACAGAAGTCGAAACGTTTTCTGTTACAAATAAAGTCCAGTTGATCCTGAATTGAACGCCTTTTTGATTTATCATGTCCTGGATGACTGAGAATCTTCACCAGCATATTGCTTTTCATTTTGGGAAGGATACCCTAAGAGCTGTGCGGGAGTTCGAGAAGATGTCAAGGAAGTTGGCAGACTACAGGAACCATCTCCGTTTCAGTCTGAGATGCAGACAAGAAAAACTCATCCCCAGCAGTTTAAAACTCAACTCGACAATTAAAGGACAAAGAGCTGAAGGAATCCTCCTTAAAGCTCAAAACCAGCTTCTCAATGAGAGAATAAGACAGATCAATTTCACCATTGAAGCTCTCTCACTCAAAATGGATCAGAGCCTCCAAAAGCTCTCTACTCTTTTACCACCACCTCTGTTGGAAGAAGTGTCTTGCTTTGTTGAAAAGGCTCAGCTATCACAACATCAAAAAAGCAAGGAACGTCAAAAAAGTAAGTTTCTAAAATTACAACAGAGAGCGGTTTTCTCATCACAAGTCATCAGTCAAGTTAAAGAGTTTGGCACCAGCACAAATACTCAGGAACTGTGGGTTAGAAATTTGTCTAACAGGACCTTGACACAACCTGAGAAAAATGTGCTGGCAAAAGGACTAAATTTTGCCATCTCCCCACAAGAAATACCTGTTGTGGAACTAATCACAGCCACTGAATCTGCGATTAGGAACAACAACTTGACAGAAACAGAGGCTGAACAACTTCGGATGAAAATATCAGCTACCCTCTCCAGTGCCAAACTGCCTCCCTCAAATCTTACACCGCAGGAAAGGAGAGCCATAACATCACTCAGCCAAGACCAAAACATCACCATTTTACCAGCGGACAAAGGAAGATGCACAGTAATACTCAACACATCTGATTACCAGGAGAAAATAACCACACTACTGAGTGACAGGAACACCTATGAGCACCTGAAGAGGGATCCAACTAACACCTTTAAAAAGAAAGTCACTGATTATCTGCAAAAACTTGAAAAGGAGAAAACAATCAATCGATCATTGTATTACAGATTATACCCGGGTGAGGCCACTCCCTGTCTGTACGGACTTCCAAAAATACACAAAGAAGATACACCTCTCAGACCCATCGTGAGCAGCATGAACTCAGTGACATACAATGTTGCTAAACATCTGGCTGGTATTTTAGCTCCTCTGGTTGGAAACACACCTCATCATATAAAGAACTCCATTGATTTTTCCAACAAAGTTCAACATTTGAAGCTAACCCCGGGAGAAACTCTTGTATCGTATGATGTGACTTCTCTGTTCACATGCATACCCATTTCTGAAGCAGTAGAAACCGTCAAAAAACGACTTCTACAGGACAAGGATTTGGACAAAAGGACCAACTTAACCCCAGACCACATCTGCACCTTGCTGGATCTCTGCCTCTCCACCACTTATTTCAAGTTCAATGACAGTTTTTATAGACAGAAGCACGGCTGTGCCATGGGATCTCCAGTGTCACCCATTGTTGCAAACCTCTACATGGAGGAAGTGGAACAGAGAGCCCTTAACTCCTATGAGGGGACAACTCCAAGCCATTGGTTCCGTTATGTGGATGACACCTGGGTCAAAATCCAAGCCAGGGAGGTGGAAGCTTTCACCAGACACATTAACTCAGTTGATAACAACATCAAGTTCACCAGAGAGGATGCTAACGATAACAAGCTGCCTTTTTTGGACTGTTTGGTGCATATGGAGGGAGAGGACAGTCTCAACATTGAAGTTTACAGAAAACCAACCCACACAGACCAGTATCTTCTGTTTGACTCTCACCATCCACTGGAGCACAAACTTTCTGTTATCAGAACCTTACAGCATCGGGCAGAACACATCCCCACAAGGACAGAAGGGAAGGAAAAGGAACAGAAACACATCAACAAATCGCTGCAAACATGTGGATATCCCAACTGGGCTTTTGTCAAGTCAGCGAGAAAATCTGCTAAACACAATAATCAACAGAAAAATGCTAACAGACGGAAAAACATTGTCATTCCTTATGTTGCTGGAGTCTCAGAGAATTTCAGAAGGATTTTCAACAAACACAACATCCCAGTACATTTCAAACCCAGCAGAACTCTCAGACAGAGGCTGGTCCACCCGAAGGACAGAACCCCCACACACAAACAGAGTGGTGTGGTGTATGCAGTCCAGTGCAGCGAGGTCTGCTCAGACCGTTACATTGGAGAAACGAAGCAGCCTCTTCACAAACGAATGTCCCAACACAGGAGAGCCACCACCTCTGGACAAAACTCAGCTGTTCACCTTCACCTCACGGACAAGGGACACTCATTTGAGGATGAAAATGTGCAAATTTTGGACCGAGAACACAGATGGTTTGAGAGGGGTGTTAAGGAAGCTTTGTATGTTAAGAGAGAAAAACCTTCTCTTAACAGAGGAGGAGGTCTGAGATTTCAACTTTCCAAAACTTACAACTCAGTTTTGGGGCTGATTCACAAAGGTCTTACACCGGATGGGAGCAGAGGTGTCTTGTCTGTGAATTAGACTAACAAAGTTTGTTGAGAAGCCTCTGTTGTTGGGCTGTGAGGTGTTGTTTGTCAATTTACATACAGTTGTTGTGTTTTCTGTCAGAGACTTCAAGGGAACTCCCTACTGTTAAGGTGTGTTCTGTCAATTTACATGTATGTGTTACCTCAGCTGTGATTAGTTGTGTTTTCTGTCAGAGACTTCAAGGGACTCCCTACTGTTAAGGTGTGATCTGTCAATTTACATGTATGTGTTATTGACTTGTAAGCCTGTATAAAACTTCTCGTTCTCACAGCTTCCATTCAGAATTGAAAAAGACTTCTGGACAGAAGTCGAAACGTTTTCTGTTACAAATAAAGTCCAGTTGATCCTGAATTGAACGCCTTTTTGATTTCCCTACAAAAACTCCACCTACTCTGTCATCATGTGACCAGAAGTCTAACCTGCATGACCAATAAGGGATACTGTCGAGGGCCATCCCCCAGGATATACGTGCATTAATTTCTTCAGATTGTTTCCGTATCATTCCCGTATTTTTCACTTCATGTACAGACCTGTTCAACTGCAGTAATAATAGAAAACACACAGATACGTTCTTATGATGCAGATTTCAAGTTAAAAGCAATTGATCTGGCTGTAGAAGAAAGAAATTGATCTGCCGTCCGTAAGCAATATGTCGATAGCCAGGCATTGAATACGCAAAGCAAATAAGTCTGATACATGTTTTAATAACATTTTTTAAATTATTTTTTGTGTGACACCTTTCTCTGCATGCAAATATGCATTTAAATACCGGGATCTCATTTTAAACTCATATCCGAAGATGGAGCAGAGACAACAGGAGGGGTTCTTCTTCCACCTCCCCTTCCATCATGAGAGCTCAGCAGAGACGTCATCAGATTTATTTTTATGCAGTCAGTCAGTCAAGACTGTACATATTTAATTAAAAGTTAAAAAAAACTAAAAAAAAACATATGTATATGGTAATGTATGGATACAGCACCCTCATGTCCGTACGGGATGTGGGCCTCTCCGCATCTCTCTGAAACTCTGAGTGTTACACTTTCTTGAAGCTCTCAAGGAGACAAGTGGACACTATTTTGTTATAATTATTTTGAATTAATGGACACCAATCAATCAGAAATAACTTTCTTTTAATGTGTGTTAATTCAAAATTGATCAACAGTATATTTTTGTCATTTAATGATGATTTACTAAGCTGGTATATTTTAAATATGCCAAAGTTAAGAGAACACCTCAGAATGATCTTGCTTTAAACTGTCTGCTCTATGCAGAATAACTGTCTAAAGTTGACTGAACAATCCGTTCGTATTTGTTTGAAGTGTTTTTGGAACGAAGGAAAAGTTCTAGACATAACTTGCTTTCTGTCTCCCGTCCTTTCTAAAAACAATGAATCTGTTCTCAAAACAAATTACATGGCTTGTTCACATGCACCTGCATCTTCTGACGCATGTTTCTCTATTTACTGTCTACCCTATCTGTCACTCAAACTCACTGACTTGCAAAGTCACACCCTCTCTAGTGGTAAGACAACCAATCAGCAGGAAGTATGTGACTAAGTCACACCCCCTTCGCAAAGCGACATTTCTTGTACTTTCTTGAGTGCAAAGGGGAACCACTAACTCAACAACTGTGAGTTCTCTGGGAGAAGGAAAGATGCATAGACGTCTTTCTCCAAGCTGATGTACGTCCGGCCATCAGTCAAAGGCCCGCGTCTTCAGCGAGGTTCAAACAGCACGTCAGCTGTGAGCCATCTGAGTATCACAGCTCCAAGCTGTGAACTCTTTCTGGAAGTTATCTTGAAACCAAACCGGAGCTGATAACATCACTCTGGGAGGCCGAAGCAGACCTCACGAGACCGTGGCAAGATGAGATTTGTCGCCTGTAAAACGCAGCAGGGCATGCGCGTCTGGCTTGACTAATTTACTGGAGTCGAGATAAGAAAATCTTCACAAAGGTAAACGTCGTTTCATCACGGTACGGACGTCCAGCTGAAACCGACCAGAGGATGAACCACTCTGGTTAAACATCTCAAGATAAGATTCAACCATTTCCTTTCAATCTTTAATCTTCCTCCTTAAACTCCTCCTTATTCTTATTTTTCTTAAGCCATTAAACTTCAAGTAAATGTGCCAACAGTAAGTTAGATCCTAACTGTTTGTTTGTTTTTAATTTGAATTCTTGTCAAAGTAGTTAGTAAATCAGAGCTAATATCGATACAAATGTTTAATGTACTTTTATGATTATTTCAATAAAAGGTCTATCTTTTGGTGGATCAACATAAATTGAAGTCTCTCGTGAAGTTACATTTTGTCTAGTCACAGTCAAAGCAATTTAATACCGGAAAAAGGGTGAACCCGCAAATGAATTTGGGTCAGATCAAGTCTGCTCCAATTTCTCTAAAATATAGGTAAGTCAGTAAACTGACCAATAAGTCCTATATTACTACAGTAAATATGTGTTAAAATACCAATATCTCATTTAAGCTCACATCCAAACACGGAGCAGAGACAACAAATGGGACAGGCCATTCCCTCTTCCTCATATGAGCTCTGCTGAGCAGAAATGATGTCAAATGTATTTAGGAAGTACAGTACATTTAAAATCAGCAGCTGTTACCAAAAGTGTTTAAGGTTAAATATTTATGTTACTAATTTATTTAATATTTACTTTGTACCATATTTTACCAGTACTACTTGACTTCTGGTCACATGACCTTAATAGCACTGCTGGGTAATATTTACTAGTATATAATTTTAAAAATAATTTTGTAAATGTAGGTGTTTGACACTGTCCAGTGATTATGCTTAGATAATTATTGTGTTCATTTTGTAGGTTGAATGGTTTTAACCAGAAAGCGAAGCATCATGAAGAGTTATGACAATCTTGCAGTCTGAACATGTGTTGAAAGCAAGATACAGTCTGTGAAACGCCACCTGGTGGCTGACTATTGTACTACAAAAATAAAGTGGCATACAGGTAGTCCTCGACTTACGAACGAGTTCCAGACCTAAGGACCGTCCGTATGTCGAAAATGACGTAAGTCTGATCCATACAAAAAAATATATATCTATTTTTTAAAATAAATTAATACATGTACAGTACTGTACAGTCACCAAGCACTTAGCCTATCCTAACACAGTTTTTAAAGATGAAGGAGTGAGTTGAATTGTCTCCCTTTCACATAAAGGGAGCTAGCTCCCTTTATGTGAATGGAGCCTGCTAGGGAGGAGGGAGACAATTCAACTCACTCCTTCATCTTTAAAAACTGTGTTAGGATAGGCTAAGTGCTTGGTGACTGTACAGTACTGTACATTTATCTATTTATTAAAAATATATTTATTTTTTTTTTAATTTATAAATAGATAAATGTACAGTACTGTACAGTCACCAAGCACTTAGCCTATCCTAACACAGTTAAGGAGTGAGTTGAATTGTCTCCCTCCTCTCCAGCAGGCTCCATTCACATAAAGGGAGCTACTTTCACTTTATGTGAAAGGGAGACAATTCAACTCACTCCTTCATCTTTAAAAACTGTGTTAGGATAGGCTAAGTGCTTGGTGACTGTACAGTACTGTACATGTATTCATTTTATAAAAAAATATATATATATATTTTTTTTTACAGTGCGTTCGTAAGTCCGAGTTGCCGTAGGTCGGGGGTGACGTAA
>JBBPBX010009648.1:0-20585 GCA_038048925.1 Garcialebias charrua | reverse complement strand
CTTCTCGTTCTCACAGCTTCCATTCAGAATTGAAAAAGACTTCTGGACAGAAGTCGAAACGTTTTCTGCAACAAATAAAGTCCAGTTGATCCTGTATTGAACGCCTTTTTTGATTTCATCATGTCCTGGACGACTGAGAATCTTCACCAGCACTATCCTATCACAGTTTTTAAAGATGAATGAGTGAGTTGAATTGTTTCCCTCCTCCTTAGCAGGCTCCACTCACATAAAGGGAGCTAGCTCCCTTTATGTGAAAGGGAGACAATTCAACTCACTCCTTCATCTTTAAAAACTGTGTTAGGATAGGCTAAGTGCTTGGTGAATGTACAGTACTGTACATGTATGTATTCATTTATTAAAAAAAAAACGTTATTTTTTTGGATCCGACCTACGTCATTTTCGACATACGAATGGTCTTTAGGTCCGGAACTCCTTTGTAAGTCGAGGAATGCCTGTGTATATATATTATATATATATATACAGGTAACCCCCTACCTACGACTCCATCGACCTACGGCGGCCCGGACCTACGAACGTATCATATTTAATAAAAATATGACATTACTGTATTAAAAAAAAAAAAAAATTATTTTTTTTTTTGTGTTTTAATGTTCTTAATTTCATGTGTACAGCACTTTGTTGCAGCTGTGGTTGTTTTAAAGGCTTTATAAATAATAATTATGATAAAAATGATCATTTCTGATCATTTTTGTCATGATTGCGCAATAATTGTGCAACTTCCGGTCATAACAGGAAGAAGGTCTCCAGTTTTCACGGTCACAAATTAAGGCAGAACACCGGAGGCCATCTTAGGTCAGTCACGGCTGCTTTGAAAGTCTCCAGTTTACAGGGTTACTAGTTAAAGCAGAACACCGGACGCCATCTTAGGTCATAGTTACGGCTGCAGGCAGCCAGGTTTGGAAGACTGGTGACCAGGATGGCTTCATATGGATTAATTACGAGCTGGAAACGTCTCTGTGAACTTTGTGGATGTCTCAGGCAGCTGCAGATTTATCGCTGATCGTGCCAGGCCGCCGCGAGAACACCTCCGGCCTGGCTAGCTCCAGAAGCTAACAAGGGAGCTAACACGGGACGCAGCAGCGGCTTTGACCACCTCCAAGTAAGAAATTATATTTTTATTTAATTTATATTTTTATTACTGTACTGTATTAATTAATTACACTGTGTTAGGTGTGTTAGGATAGGCGAAGTACGTACTGTACAGTACTTGGTACCACAAAAAAAAAAATACAGGACATCCCCGAGTGACGAGGGTACGGAAGGTCTGACCTGCGAACAGATCGACCTGCGAACCGTTCTTAGGTCCCAAACTCGTTCGTAAATCGGGGGTTACCTGTATATATATATATATATATATATATATATATATATATATATATATATATATATATATATATATATATATATATATATATATATATGTATATATATATATATATATATATATATATATATATATATATATATATGTCAAAAGTTACAGAGTAAATGGGGAAATCTAATTAATTAGTTACATTTGTCATTAAAATATTAATTTCCATTAAAAAAATTGTAATAGCACCACTAGCGCCTTTAAAATATTAACTTCCATTAATTTTTTTTAGAATAGCGCCACTAGTGCCTTTAAAATATTAATTTCCATTCATTTTGTTGTTGTTGTCGTGTTTTAATAGCGCCACTAGTGCCCCCTTCATTTCCAGATTGCAATAACCACTTCCGGGACTGACACTGGTCCGTGCTGCATTCTGCAGTGAGGGGTTACTCATCTTCTCTGCAACATGCTGCTACTACAGGAAGCTACGGGAACTCTGCTGGGACAAAAAGCACCACAGCATCTCCCAAAGCAGCAGCACAGATTCACCTTAAACACATCTGTGATGTTTGAAACCGGTCTGGTCTAGAACTGATCCTAAAGCCCAACCAGGGGAGAGACCAGTCCATCCTCAAACCCCGAGACCCTCAACGGGACCAGGACCTCCTCAGAGCCTGAGAGTGAGGAAGCTGACAGATGAGAAGCCCATGCGGTTTCTTCCTCACCTCACAGTCTTCATCCTCTCTGCTGTTTGTCGTCTCACAGCCCACTCAGCTCCTCCTCCTCTTCCTCCTCTGGTGAGAATGTGCACCTCCTCACTCCTCTGATAACCTGGAAGACAGAGCGAACAACAAACTGATGTTTGAGTTGAAGAAACGGGAACAGATGGAGTCACTGACAGGAACTAAGACCCAGTTTCTCCTGTGGACTCGGATCATGGAGGAGATATGAGGAGTCTGGTCTGGACCAGGACTCATGAGGACAGACCCGTGTGGACAGAGAAGCCAGAAACATCAGCAGTAGGGGTGCAGGAAAAAATGAATTTTTTAAATAATCTAGCCCCAAAATCGATTTTTTTTTTTTTTTTTTTTTACATTAAAGCTAGGGTCTGCGATATTTGAACTCTCTGGGACTCTCTGGGACTTAGAAATATTTTCAGCGCAGAAAAGCATTCTGCTCCCTCCCCTCAGAGCCATATATGACTCTGAGGGGAGGGAGCAGAAAAGCATTCTGCTCCCTCCCCTCAGAGCCATATATGACTCTGAGGGGAGGGAGCACAGTCCGTGCTTCTGGTGAACTTGGGATCTGCTCCGCCCCCTGCTTCTGTCTGCTCAGAGCCGCTGCGATATTCTGTGTTTATGGAAATAAAACCTTCTAATAAAATATAATAAAACCATGGAGCGCTAGTCCTACAACACAAAATCCAGCAGACACCAGCAGAGGTTCACGAAGCAACGTTTGGACATGATTTAATTCGCTCGTGACTTCCTCATGTCGCTGCGCTGCTGGTCTGGAATGTGTGGAATGCTCCACCTCCTCCTGTCTTTGCGCTGCGATATTCTGTGTTTATATGATAATATAACTGTTAAAAAAATTTAATAAAACCACGAATCACTCATCCTACAACACAAAATCCAGCAGAAATCATCAGAGGTTCACAAAGCAACGTTGGACATGTTTTAATTCGCTCGTGAGTCGTGACAAATCCATTTCCTCATGTCTGTCAGTGCAGGATGAAGCGATCACTTGGCTTTTGGCAAAAAAACTAAATAAAAGTCCAGCTCTGGGATAAAGAAGGGATATTTAATACATTTTGTGTCACATAAAAAACAGTCCTGCATCGCTTTGCAATCCTTTTAATGAGAACGAGCTGCGGCTGGGACAGGTGGGGGCGTGGGTTGGGGCGTGACAAACAACTCTGTTTTTATTGGCTGTCAGTGTCCTGGTCACTCTTGTGTTTTCAGTGTTTTTATAAATGCTGATAGAGAAGCAAGGGGACTATAGTTTTTTTCAGAGATTACTTTGTCTAACATCAGTTTGTCAGTAGATAGTGACTGAGTGAAGAAATATGTTAAAAATACAGGTAGTCCCCGATTTACGAGCGAGATCCGTTACAACGAGGCGCTCGTAAACCGGAAATCTCGTAATTTGGAACGGCCGCCATTTCGCTCGTAAATCCGGAAATCCGCTCGTAAATTGGAACGGTTTTCGCTAGCGCACCTAAAAACACTCTATTTTCATCTAAAAACTACTTTTGAGTGCATAAAAATGATCGGAAACGTGTGTTTATATGCTTAACTAGCTAACTGAAGTGAAAAAACACATGAAAACTCAGTATTTTTTTCGTTTTTTCCAAAAATGTGCAGCTCGTAAGTCTGGAACCTCGCAGATCAGAGCGCTCGTAAATCGGGGACTACCTGTATATTGTTTGAAAAGTTACAGACTACATTACAATCTTACATACTATAGCTTTAAAACCCAAAAGATAAAGAAAATAAAACCATATCTCATAGTATATGAAAGAAAACATAAAATGAAAGGTGGCAGAAAGAAGAAGAAATCTTATTTTATCTGCCCCTTTTCTCAAAAACAAAACAAGTTCAAACAATCAATTCAAACAATAATCTTCTATAAGAAACAGAGCAAAAATCTAACCTAATACTGGTTATTTAAGTTACAGAATTTAATGCATTCCTGTATTATTTGTTCCTATTTTTGGTATAAATATCAAACGATGAAAAAAATTTGATACAATAAGGAACCTAAAATTGTTTTAAATAAATGTTCCATTTGTTTACATTGTTGTTTATTCTTTTCAGCTTAAAATTATTGTTTTAAATAAATGTTCTATTTGTTTAAATGGTAAATGGAGCTTAATTATATGGCGCCTTCCAGCCCCCTATGAGGGGCCCCAAAGTGCTTTACAGCACCAGCCATACACCCATTCATACACCCATTCATCCACCCATTCATACACCCATTCATACACCCATTCATACACCGGTAGCGGTAGCCTGCCATGCAGCCAGTCCTACCGGGAGCAACTCGGGGTTAAGTGTCTTGCCCAGGGACACGACGACACATGGTGTGGGAAATCAGGATTCGAACCTCCAACCTTCCGATCGGGGGATGACTGCCATTACCACTACACCATCTCGTCCCATTTGCATTGTTGTTTATTCTTTTCAGCTTGTCAGTTACAAAACTGAAACTAAATTTATGACCTTTTTAATAGACAAATCAGTTTCTGAATCAAAAATCGTTTCTGAATAAATAAATAGATTTTGAATCGAATCGTGACACCAAAAATCGGAATCGAATCGATTCTCCAGACCAGTGGTCCCCAAACTTTTTCCTGTGAGGGCCACATAACTTTTCCCTTCTCTGGTGGGGGGCCGGAGTCGGTTTTTAACAGGAAAAAGTGTAACGATTGCAGGAGTGCCTAAATCAGGGGTGCCCAACCTTTTTTGAACCAAGAGTTACTTTTGAAGTCGGCAGTTTGCCGAGAGCTACTCGTCCAGTCTCAGTATCAAAAAACAAAATTTTTCATCTCCCTACTCCTCACTTCTTTAAAGTAAATAAAACAGAACGTAATGTGTTGCTAGTTTTATTTAATTAAAGTATTTTATCAAAGTAAAATGACGCAATATTTGAAAAGCACACCATATTTTTTAAAGAAACGAATAAACAATGAACTGAACAATATAAAACTCCCTCATTTACACTAACTATTTACAAAAAGTGACTTACAAAGGTGCAGATTTACAAATCTCCAACAACTATTTCAAACCTCAATAAAACCTAAATATCAAAACTAGGCAGCTGCTCTGTGCAGCAGGATGGTGTCATCTGGTGCAAGCTGTATAAAATAAATGTGTCTCTACCTTAGTGGCACTTCTGACACTGAGAGGAGGAGGCGCGGGGCAGTATGAGGTGGTTGGGAGGCGCAGGCAGGTCTCCAGATGATCATCAGTCATTGTGGATCTGTTTTTGGACTTGATGATTTTCATGTGTGAAAAAGCAGACTCACACAGGTAGGTAGATCCAAAAAGTGCTGTTAAGTTCAAAGCACATCTTCGGATGTAAGGATACTTTTCTTCTGAGAGCAGACTCCAGAACTCTCCATCCACGCCAGGTGATACTCGAATTACAGATGAGGCAAATAGACTTTGAATTAGAATAAACAAAAAAATACTCCTCCTCCCACTCTGTGTGAAAATAATATTTATGTGAAAGGGAGACAATTCAACTTACTCCTTCATCTTTAAAAACTGTGTTAGGATATGCTAAGTACTTGGTGACCGTACAGTACTGTACATGTATTCATTTGTAAAAAAAAAAAAAAAAAAATTTTTTTTTTTTTTTTTTTTACTATTGTTCTGGGGGCCGGACCAAATGTGGGGGCGGGCCGGATGCGGCCCGCGGGCCGTAGTTTGGGGACCACTGCTCCAGACACAGAGATTCACACCCCTAATCAGCAGGTCTTGTCAAACACCAGCTAACCGTCCACACGGTGCTGTGACAAACACCAGAGTTCTGCCCAGTTGAGAAGAAACTCTGAAGATGGCCGATCACACCATGAGGTCCTCACCTCCTGACTGCACCTGGACCTCAGGAACCGGACTGAGGGTTCCAGAGTCTGACCTTGATGATCCTGGTTCCACAGCTGATCACAAACACACACACACACAATAAAAAACCCAAAAAAACATTAGAAACGGTCTGACATCAAACGCTACATTAGGCTGACCTTTGACCCAAACATCAAGTGTCCAGAACCAGACACTTCTGGACTGAAACCCAAATTGAAGCAGACATTAGAGAACCATGCACACGTTTCAGCTGCTTCCATCAGCTCATTTAAGCCTGGTTTATACTTCTTGTCGCACGTTTTTTACCCCCCGTTGAGTGCCCAGCGATGACGTAATTGCGTGTGTGTCACCAACCACATTTGAGTGTTTATACTTAAAAAAGACTGGGGGATACATTATAGTGATCCCTCCCTCTTCCCTCCCACTGCATACGTCACGCGCACTCCCACCGGACCGCCTCGGCGAGTTTCTCTTCAAAACTATCCATGTCAAAGCAAAAACAAAAAAGACGTGCAACAAGAAGTATAAACCAGGCTTTAAAGACCGTGTAAAGTGAAATTAAATTTGTGTTTTTAGTTTGTCACATGGCATAAATATGTGTTATTAATCACCCATATAAATCTGACTGATTAAAAACATTGTTTTCCTTATAAAATTAAGTGTCAAAAATCATGAAAAAACATGATTTTGCCTTGCCCTGGAACGCTAGGGGCGTGTCAGTGCGTGGGCGTGGTTTCAGCGCAGTACTGCGCCGTGTCCAGCCCCCTTCAGAGCTGAGCTGTGTGGGGAGGCATACGGGGGAAGCAGAGATCCACCTGCTCCGTTTTTATCTGAGTTCTGGCTTCCAGCAGCTTCTTTTTCCAAGAGTTACGCTGTTTTTAGTGCACTAACAACTCTGGTTATGTTTTTAAAGTTGAGGACACATAACTCCGCTGTTATAATCAGCGCTATTTTAGAAGATGAGCGGACTCGCGGTCCGACCCGGTCACATCGCATGCGGGGTCTGATCGCCTCTCTCACACACACACACACACACACACACACGCGCGCGACCCGGTCACATCGCATGCAGGTGCGACATCGCATGCAGGTGCGGGGTCTGATCGCCTCTCAAACACACACACGCGCGCGCGCGACCCGGTCACATGCATGCGGGGTCTGATCGCCTCTCTCACACACACACGCGTGGCCCGGTCACATCGCATGCGGGGTCTGATCGCCTCTCACACACACACACACGCGCGCGCGCGACCCGGTCACATGCATGCGGGGTCTGATCGCCACACACACGCGCGCACGCGCGCGCGCGGAGGTGCAGGTGGCATGTGGTCGCTCCAGCAGCACGCCAGTACTGGAGGGAGACGGTCGGTAGCGAGTGAACGGCTCCACCGAAGAACGCATTTATACGGCTGGAGCTGCAGGGGGTGGGGCTTGTGACCGCGTGACGAAACGCGGTCACATTTAAACCACGCCTAAAAAATCCTGAAAGAGAAATGTGTTTATACACAGTTTGATCTATAACTCCAAAATTAATTGAGCTACAATTTTGAGACTTTTTACTCATTTACAAGATTACAATTATGACATTTATAATGTTTATTGAAGAAAATGTTGAAATTCACTCACGGTCTTTAAATTCAGATCAGCTGGAGAAGATCTGCGTGTTCAACCAAAGGAGCTGAGCTACACCTCGGTCCAGAACCTTCTGCAGCTGAACCCGTGGACATCTGTCCAGCAACCGGTCCATCCGTCCACACATCCTGCAGTGTGATCAGCTGAACATAATTTGATCCAGTCAAGATTTTCTAAATAAAAACGGAGTGAGTTTAACAAGAGAAACACTACAGATCAACAACATGGAGCTGCTGATCTGTTCCTGACGGGTTCTGATGATTTGGGTCATTCCTCTAAATATTCTGTTGCTTCAGAGGATACGTCTTTAATTTGACCTGAACAGAAATGATCCAGGACTTAGACAGACCCTGACCGGAGCAGCAGGATCAGGTGATCAATCATGTTTAATTTATACCTGAACTTGATCTGATAAACACCTGAGCTGCCCCACAGCAGGTAACACACACACACACACACACACACACACACATTTCCATCCACCGGTCCAACACTGACGTCAGAGAGTTTCTATTCATCTATCAATCAATGGAGCTCGTGTCATTTAAGAGTCTTACAAGCAAAGCAGGTCAGAACTGACCCCAGTAATAAGCTCTGCACCACAAGAGATCTAAAACGGACTAAATCTGAATGAAATTAGCATTTATGTAGAGAGAGTCAAAAAATTGACAAAGAAGCTGAAACATATCACACTGGCTAAGCTCCGCCTACAAAGATAAGATCGAGCACAAAGTTCAGCCGAGTGTGGCCCTCTCCATTTGCAGAACATCTTAACGTCTCCTGTGCTAGAACAACACAGCAGCTACAGTGGGCTGGACCTCTCGGCCCGTACGCTGTTAGACACATCCAAACGAGAGACGAAGGAGCGTGCAGCCGTTAGGTCATGTGCTCTTTCAGCTGTTGACATCCAACTCTGAACCTACAGCATGGAAAAATTATTATCCCCGTTCATAAAACGACGTGAGCAAAAGCAATGAACGACTTTAGACCTGTGGCACTCACCTGGGCACTCCAAGTGCATGGAGCCGGAGGTGGTGGGGGAGCCTATTACCATGGGGGAGGGGTGGGGGGTGGAGCTTGGATCCATTACAGTGGAGTGAGGTGTCGTGAATGCTGGCCCAACCCTCCTGGATACATGTACAGTGTCAAAAGCACCTGGACTCCCCCAATGCATGCACAAAGATTTTATTTTTCCAACTGCCTTCAATACAGTAAATATAAACACTCTTCATCACCTTCAAGCAAATAAACATTTGCTTTTATGAATCAAGGAATTTTTTTTCACAGACCCCGGCAAGTCAAGGTCAATGGTTTAAAATCTAGCAGCATTGTTTTAAATGCTGGGGTCCCACAAGGCTGTGTTCTCGTTTCCATTTACACCCATTGAAATAACCTGCAACAATAACAGTGTTTCCATCTATTTTCAATATGAATTTTGAGTGAATTTTTGAAAATTCGCAAAAATGTAAATAAAAATTAATGCGAAGCAGAAGTGTTTCCATCAACTGGCTTGAAGCGCATCTACCAGGCCACGCACAGCGTCATTACGTCAGACGTCAGCGTTACGCATGTCTACAGTAAACAGGAAGTAGCGGTTGAAAACAGGACCACACATCTCGTCAAAATGGAGAGAATATTTCAGGTATGTGTTGCTATCGGGCAAGTTGTATTTATTCTGTCATGCCAACTAGTTTTAGCGATGTTACATGTTGTCCGGAGACGAAGTCACGTGACGTGAATGTTCGCTACGGCAGAACTGAGTCGGCAAATCTGTTTCCATCTGTCGTTTTGCGCATCAGCTCTGTTTCGAAGAACCCAAAAACCACCTCAAGCGAGCGTATCAACTTTTTTGAGAATCTGAGGAAGTAAATTCGCATCTTGCCATTTCCATTCAGCTTTTCTGATGCGATACTTCAAAATGCGCATCTAGAAAGAAACCTTGATGGAAACGGCCAATAATGGTCTGACACTCCAAGCATGCAGACGACACAGCCCGTTTGACTGATGAACACTCACCGACTACATACAGGCAATTTGAGCTGTGCTGCGGGGGTCGCTCTGCAACACCCCCTCCCCAGTTCTCCTGAGAAGTTTGCAATGTTTCAAGGTCAACCAGGACATTTTCACTAGTGTACCGGTCATTTATTTAGCCAAACCTTACATTCAACATCTCATGTAGCACAACTTCTTTAGAGAAACAAAGAAAAAGAAACTAGTTTATTGTGGTGCAGGAATTATTTTATTTTTTTATGTGCAGAAAGGGGGAGGAGTTGAAAAGTTTGATAGCCACAGGGTGGAAGGACTTCATGGTGTTCTGAGGAGCCCCTCGGTGTCTACGACTGCAGTAATAAAACACGCAGCTGAACTTGTCAGAACCCCTCAAATGCCTTCGACAACTTTACAGCCATGCAGTACAAAGGAAAGAGTTGCATCACCAAGGACCTTTCACACCCAATCACTGGTCATGTTAACTTCTACATTCAGGTAACCAGAGTAACCCTGGCCAGAAAAAAACAAAAGAAAAACAAAACTTCTAAACATTTTTCATTCCCACTGCAGTCAGCATTTTAAAAAGAGGAAGATAATTGTGGATGTGCAGATGGTTATAGGCAGATGGTTTTATGAGGCCGAGGGATTTGATGATTTTGAAGGGTATGGTACTTCAGCCTCTACTGTGGTCCAAAGACAATTTTCTGTTACATGTGACAGAAAGTTGTTTTAATACTGAATCTAGCAGAAAGACAAATTGGCGTGGGGGGTGACAAAATTATAAATGTTCATTTTCTTTCTCACTTGTCTTTTCAGGGTCGCAAGGAGCTGATGTCACTGTTTAAGATACCATACCATACCATTTTATTTATAAAGCACTTTAAACAGGAACAAGTCCACACCAAAGTGCTGGACAAACAAACACGCAACAGGCAACACAGACAATGAAGTACAACACGAAAAACATAAAAACATTGCAGATCATAAATCAAACGATCCAATACAAATCAGCTGGCATTGAAAGCGATGGAGTAGTAGTGAGTTTTTAACCGGGATTTGAAAACTGAGAGGGAGGGGGCCTGTTTGATGAGCAGCGGTAACTCGTTCCAGAGTCTTGGGCCTGCTACAGAGAACGCCCTGTCACCTCTGCGCTTAAGGCGAGTTTCTGGAACTATTAAGAGTACCTGATCCTCTGACCTCAAAGCACGTGGAGGGACATATGGGTGTATCAGATCCGAGAGATAGGCGGGGGCGAGACTGTTCAGCGATTTGTAGACATACATGAGAATTTTGAATTGGATTCGAAGATGAACCGGTAGCCAGTGAAGGGAGGCCAAGACTGGTGTAATGTGCTCTCTTTTGCGTGTGCTGGTTAAAAATCGGGCAGCTGCGTTCTGAACCAGTTGTAATCGTGCAATGGTGGCTTGACTGACGCCAAACAGAAGTGAATTGCAGTAATCAAGCCTAGATGTAATGAATGCGTGAATCACTGTCTCCAGGTGCTTTTTGGATAATATGGGCTTCAGCTTAGACAGACGCCTCAGCTGGAAAAAACAGGATTTGACGATCATGTTTACATGACTGTTGAGTTTCATGGAAGGATCCATTATCACTCCCAGATTTTTGACTTTTTGTTTTTCGGACAGGGGTAGAGCAGACAGGTCAATGCAGTGGTTTGAGGTTGTGTCATTGGGAAGGAACAATATGGCTTCAGACTTCTTATCATTGAAGCTTAAGAAATTTAAAGCCATCCAGTCCCTGATGTCAGCCAGGCAGTCGAGCAGAGGTTGAATAGATGCAGAGGACAGGTGGACATGTCTCCAGTCCATCACAGGGACACCACCATTCAATCTCTCACTCACACCTACAGACAATTTAGAGTTACCAAAGAACCTAACATGGGGGGGTTTGGTCTGTGGGAGGAAACTTCCAATTAGCTGATGGGACTGCAGGTATTTTAGTTTAGTTTTATTTTATTGAATATGTAAAAATAAAATAAAATACAGCATGAAGCATAATGCCAAAACTTTTTTGGTTTACTCATTCAAAGGAGTGTGTATGATAGTGTGTATGGTTTACTCATTCAAAGGAGTGTGTATGATATGTATAAACATATAATACCCACTCCTTAACCACTTACATAATCTTACAGTTATTACATGTATAATCCATACATATAGTATAACAACTAACCCATATTTGACCCATTAATATAGTATCAATTTAAGTTAACTACTGTATAGTAGATGAATATCCTGATGCATGCTCAATAGTATACTGTAGTATAGTAGATGAACAATTCCTTTAACTTCATAAAAAAAAACAAATAATAATAAAAAAAATTGAATAATACTTTAACTTCATTAAAAAAAATAATAATAATTAAAAAAAATTGAATAATATATCCAGCAATAATCATATGTTTATATGATAATTTGAACAGTTTTATGTTTGAACATTGTTTAAGTTCGGTTCGGTAAGTCCGGTTCATCTTCGAATCCAATTCAAAATTCTCATGTATGTCTACAAATCGCTGAACAGTCTCGCCCCCGCCTATCTCTCGGATCTGATACACCCATATGTCCCTCCACGTGCTTTGAGGTCAGAGGATCAGGTACTCTTAATAGTTCCAGAAACTCGCCTTAAGCGCAGGGGTGACAGGGCGTTCTCTGTAGCAGGCCCAAGACTCTGGAACGAGTTACCGCTGCTCATCAAACAGGCCCCCTCCCTCTCGGTTTTCAAATCCCGGTTAAAAACTCACTACTACTCCATCGCTTTCAATGCCAGCTGATTTGTATTGGATCGTTTGATTTATGATCTGCAATGTTTTTATGTTTTTCGTGTTGTACTTCATTGTCTGTGTTGCCTGTTGCGTGTTTGTTTGTCCAGCACTTTGGTGTGGACTTGTTCCTGTTTAAAGTGCTTTATAAATAAAATGGTATGGTATGGTAAGTTCAATATTCAAAATTATTCCACAGTTTGACTCCACTTTCCGATACAAATTTTTTCTAGTAGTTCTGAATTTGCATATTTTAAACTGTGATTTCCCCATAACATAAATTTGCTCCTTAGTCTTGAACAAGTTTTAAATGTTATCTGGTAATTGTTTATTTTTGGCTTTGTGAAGAATTAGAGCCGTCTATAGTTTCACCATGTCAATGAATTTTAATCATTTAGATTTTACAAAGAGTGTATTAGTGCTTTCTAAACATCCCACCTTATGAATTATTCTTATTGCTCTTTTTGTAGTATTGTTAATGACTGTAATGTAGTTTGTTATTATTGCCCCAGATTTCAGCACAATAACTTAAAGGACATGACCCACCATGTTTTCAAATTGCATCGCCATTAATATCTAGTAGTTAATTAAATAATGAAACGGGAACGTTTATTTATGTTGTAGAGAAATAACGCTAAATGTGTTATTTCATGTTTTTTAGCCGTTTTTAGCAGCAGCTCCGGGAAGATCTGCCCCTCTCCATATATGGGCATAGACGTCACTGAAGTTTCCACCTTGAATGTATGCGGAGTTATAACAAGCATGTATCAACGTAGCCTTATTATTGCAGCGGTGTTAAAAAGTTCTAAAAAATAAATAACAGAGCGCCGGTCCAGCTGTACCCACAACTGTAAATAAAAACATAGCGCTGGTCCAGCTGTACCCACAACTGCACCAGGAAATATTTAGAGGTATCGCATCCACGTAGGACACTATTTAATTCACGCGCTCGCGACAAATTCATTAATTTCCTCATGAAATCGGCTCGGCTTTTTACCCCTTTCATAAGTCAAACCCGCGCTATTCCCGCACAGACCAGTGCTACTGGTCCTGCCATTTAATCCTCCTCGGGTCATTCATAAGACCACAGTTGAATGCAGGCAAGTCCCGCTCAAATAAACTTGTTCAGAAATGAAGCCGGAGCGCTGCTCCAAACGTGGCGTGGAGCTGAGCTGAACTGGACCGCGACGTGGGACAGACGGCAGACGTGTACAAGTTGTTGTGTCATTTTTAATATTTCCTCAGTAATAATTGAACAGCTGGCTGCAGTAGCGCGCGAGCTACTGGCACTATTGAGTTCTGTTGTGTCTGCCCACCGGTGGGAACAGCTGTTCCGAGGGGGGGTTAGGGCGACAATTGATCGCGGCTATCCATAAGGGGAACGTCGCTATAGATTTACATAGATTTATATGTGTATAGAGCAGGGGTCTGCAACCTTTATGATCAAAAGAGCCATTTCTGCCCTTTCGTTCACTAAATTAAACGTGTCAAGAGCCGCAATGCCTGCTACAACTGGGGCCAAGATGGTGTAGTGGCAGGGCTTCCGACTTGGGACCCGAAGGACCCAGGTTCGAACCCCGGCCACTACACACCCTGGGGTGTCTATGAGTGCACACCTATTTCCCCAGCTCCCCGAGCGCTTTCTATGGCTGCTCACTGCACCACCTGGTGGTGGTTGGGTTAAATGCAGAGACGAATTTCGTCTCTGTATGGGAAACATACACAGATGACAAAAATGGACATTTATTTATTATTATTATTATCAACTGGTGGCCCGTGGGCCATTTTAAGTTTGCTAGAGGGGCTTTTCTGGCCAGTAGGTGTGAAATTATAAAACTAAAACCATCTAATGATTGTTAACATTTATTGATATGTTTACATTTTGAAACTAAATTAAATATTGGATTCCATCCATCCTCCATTCATCTGTCCAATGTCTTTTATTGTCTTGTATTTTGCCCCCCCCCCAAAAAAAGAAAGTGAACTGTGCAGACAAATGTGCTTTTTATAAAATTGTGGAGTACCTTATTTTTTGGACTATAAGGCACATTTAAAATTCTTAAATTTTCTCAAAAATTGCCAGTGAGCCTTATAATCCAGTGAGTCTTCTGTATTAATTCTGGTTGTGCTTATGTGGTTATTATGAATGAGTTGGATAAAGTTTGACTTATCTGACTGTTTTGTTTTGATAATGCGCCTTATGTATGAAAACAGACCCCTTCATTGATATTGAGCCTTATAATCTGGTGCACCTTATAGTACAAAAAATATGGTAATTGCATATCCTACTTTGAAGAATAAAGCGTAAAGTTAAAGTGAGTATAATTTACTTTGTGTATTAGTACTAGTATCCACATATTTGCAAAGGAGTTGACAGGAAAATTGATAAACTAGTCATTTTTTGTGGGTACAATAAAATTCAGTTTTATGTTAGTTTTGGTCAAAGCTTGACAGAGCTGCTGCAGAGGGACCAAAGAGCCCCATGTGGCTCCAGAGCCGCAGGTTGCAGACCCTAGAGTTATTATTGGTGTGTATGTAGATGTTTTATTAATTGTATTTAGTCATTTATGTTCGTGTCATTCCTGCTAACCGGAAGTGCGCCGTCCGGCTCATGAATGCGGAAGTGCTAGAACGAAAGTCTGTGGCATATAGTCTATTGATTTCAACATAAAAAAATGAAGAAGTACGCCGCTACACCCCCCGAACACCCCCCGGTCACTGAGGGATTTGAATAGTAAATGCTTGTAGCTTTTGAGACAAGTGCTTTTCAAGTTTTTCTGGATTGGAATTGAACAGGGAAGGTAAGTAAACCTAAATGTTTTTGGTGCAAGACATTCAGATGGGTAGAATGAATGAATAGTACTGTGTGTGAGTAGAGGCAGTTTTTATTGGTTTGTTTTTGATTGTCCCACGCAGCACAGAGTAACAGATGTTGGCGTGTGGAGGGAGCCATTTTATCCACCACCAGGTTCAGTGGTGGAGCCAGGGGGTGGCCACTGGTGTCCTCGATCATCATATAATAATCAATATCACTTTACAATATGGCTCCCCTTATAGATAGCTAATAAATAGTGTATAGATATCTCAAAAAGTTAAGTCTGGTCCTCTGGACATTCAAAAAACAAAACATTTCCTCCCAAAGACTTCTTCAACTGAAGAAGTCTTTGGGAGGAAAGACAAAACGTTTCTACAATTTTTTTTTTGAATGTCCAGAGGACCAGACTTAACTTTTTTAGATTTTTTTCTACCTGGATTATTGAGCATGCATCAGGAGTATATAGATATGTTATTAATTCCTCTATAAATATATTAGAAATCATTAATAGTTGCTTATTTTGCATTAATTAATGGTGACAGAGAGACACAACTGACAAGTTTCTTGCCAAAAAGTGAGCCAAATCTGTTCACCTATATATTTCATCTAGAGTTCAACTCAGTTCAATTCCATTCAGTTTGTTTATATACGTAGCACCAAGTCACAACAGAAGTCATCTCAGGGCACTGAACAGAAACATTCATATATAAAAATAATAATTTAACATTATTTATCTGAGGAGCAGACTGCTTTGAGTTTAACTCCATCACAGACTCTCATCTTGAGCATGACAGTGGAAAGGAAAAACTCCTTGATGAGGAAGAAACCTTTAGCAGAACTAGGCTCAGGACAAGTGGTCATCTGCTTCGACCAGCTGGGTTTGAGAGGAACAGATACACAATGGCAGGCAGGTCAAGAATCACATGATAGAAATAGTATCAAATGAAAACTATTAATTTTTTACAATTCATTTAAGGAAATTCGATCAATTTCTCCTCTTAAGCCTAAAGCAGAATAACAAGCCAACCCTAACTATAGGATTTATCAAAAATAAAAGTCTTCAAACTGGACAATGTGTCAGCCTCATGGACAGAAACTGGAAGTTGGTTCCACAAGAGAGGAGCCTGAGAACTGAAAGATCTTCCTCCCATTCTGCAGTTCTGAGACGTTATATTAAGCATTTCAGACGAAGTTACTACCTTGTAAGCACAATAAGCATTTGTAACTTATTTATTTAGCATATAATATTGTACTTTATCACTGCATTTTAAATATCTACAACTAATAGTCTAAAAAAATAGATTTACAAATGCTTATTGTGCTTACAAGGTAGTAACTTAGTCTGAAATGTTTAATATAACAACTCTAGATGAAATATATGGGTGAACAGATTTGGCTCACTATTTGGAAAGAAACTGGTCAGTTTTGTCTCTCTGTCACCCTTAATTAATGCACAAGCAGCTATTAATGATTTATAAAGTGTTTATAGAGGATTTAATAACATATCTATAAACTGTTTATTAGCCATCTATAAGGGGATCCTTGTTTTAAAGTGGTACCAATTAACCTTTAGCCACCACAAGCATTTTAAGAAACTATTGTTGATTGATTATTGAGCATGAACTTTCTTGTCAATATAAAAACTATAAAGCATAGTGTCCTCAAACAATAAAGGCGGTCAGTTCAAATGTATATATGGTAGTGGCCATATTGAATTTTAACATGGCGACCGACTTTTCAATAGTGACCTTTCTTACCCCCAGATGCAGCCACACACCACAACGTAAGTCGGCTCAATCTTTGAACCATTCTTTTAAAGAAACAATACTTTTAAGCACTATAAAAACTAGAAAGCATAGTTCCCTCAAATGATTGTGGTGTCCGGTGGCAGCCATTTTGGATTTTGACATGGCGACCCAGGTCGGTACTTCCCTTAATTTTCAAGTTAGCGCGCCCACAGCATGCACGGACAGATGAACGGACAGAGGGCATTTCCAATCCCTACTTTTCGCTGCGTGACGGGGAACAACACATCATGGTGATTCATTATACTGTACATTTGCATTCGTTTCTCAACACGTGGTTATGATATTTTATTGTTGTTTTTTTCAAGAGCAAATATCTGCAGCACAAGCTAGCTGTAACAAATTTGGCATTTTATTCTAACCATGTCTTGTGAAACTTAACAGTTTAAATGTCTATAAACTAGGATCACATAAGACGTTTTAAAGGTGGAGCTGTTTTCAGATGGTCGTGAATCCTTTGATCTTGGCTGAGTTTGAACTTAAACTCTATTTTTATCAACTGAGCAGGCAAAATAATGTATTTTTTAATAACTTTTCAATGACCTCAAATTCAAAATGGTCAAAATATCCCTTTAGGTGACCTGATTGTGCTCTGGCAGCATGAGTTTCATCATCGTGCCAAGACGTCTCATGTCAGTTTTTCCTTTAATTTCGCTCACATCTGAAGGTCATACCGATTTAAGAACAATTTTTAATGCTCAGATTCATTTTGAAAAGAGAAACTGCCTTTTTTATTCTCCTAAGAGTTACACGGTCTCACGCCGAACGTGTTTCTGTAATAAAATACATCCCAGGCTTCAGTGGGTGCACAGAATCATTAAGTGAATGTGGCTCTTCAGACAGCCATCGCCTGCTCAGGAGGTTATCTGTCATTTCTTACAGATTGCAACAACTTTGACCTCTCTCTTGCAGAACAGACTAAACTGACACCAACCATGACTCCGCGCATCAAAACACCAATTTACCCAAACGAGCATCACAGCGTTCTCTCAAAATGCAAAGTTGTTAGTAAAAGTGTGGATGCTCTGACACGGAACAGACAGGACAATCTGGCCAACACAAGAAGAGCTTCAGGGCTGTTTGATGCTGAACAGGCAGGCTTTAAACAGGAACAAGGCTGTGTGTGGTGAGTAGCCATCTTTTAGACACTGACATGACAATAGGAAGAAAGAATAAAAGGAAGAGCTCCACATTCCTGCCATTTCCTGGATGAAAATGGCGCAGTGAGTACAAAAACAGGCAGCGGACATCTATTTATTTCCTGGCTTCAGTCCATCACTGTTACTTTTTAGATCGGATGCAGAATTCCCTTCTCTCCTCTGTTCAAAGTAGCTAAAAGCCTCAGCTGCAGGTTGAGAACAGATGCAATGTTGTTGTTTTTTTGGCATGTTTTTTTTTGTGTGCATGTTAGGCAATAGACACCTGAGGTTGAGCTCGGACAGGACACGGGGCCCCTCATACTCTAGTCGGGGCCCTGTTAGTTGCGGTCGACAGACTGAATGCTGAGATACTGTACCATTCGCCTCGCTAGCTTCAGAATTCCTCTGGGTCTCTGGGATGCTGAGGACCTGGCCTGTATGTGCAGGACACAGCCATGAGAGGGCAGAAAGACACGCGTGCAGGTTCATTTATAGCGGACTTGCTCTATCACGGTTTTTCAAAATAAGATTGGACATGACACACAATTGGCTGACTGATGGATGAGCCGCATGATCGGCATGGAATTTTTATTTAAAATAAATTATTTTAATCATTTAGCACCTCCTGCACCTTTGTGCAGCCCTTACTGCAGGATAAACTTCCTGCTGCAGCTGATCAACTGTTCTCTGTGCAGAGTGGAGAAGTGGGCGTGGCCAAGAGCACTTACAGGAGGCAAAGAGCAGCGGACGCAGGGAGCTGAAATCATGATCTCTCTTTTAGAGCTTTTAGAGTATAGAAACATTCTTTAGATTATTGCAAGGGTGTGGGAAGAGTTTCAAATGCCTTTACAGGTAGTCCCCGATTTACGAGCGAGATCCGTTACAACGAGGCGCTCGTAAACCGGAAATCTCGTATTTCGGAACGGTTGCCATGTCTCTCGTAAGTCCGGAATTTCGCTCGTAAATTGGAACGGTTTCGCTAGCGCGACTACAAACACTCGTTTTTCATCAAAAAACTGCTTATGAGTGCATAAAAATGATCGGAAACGTGTGTCCACATGTTTAGCTAACGAACTGTGGTGAAAAAACACATGAAAACTCAGTATTTTTTGCGTTTTTTCCAAAAATTCGCCAGCTCGTAAGTCTGGAACCTCGTAGATCAGAGCGCTCGTAAATCGGGGACTACCTGTATATATATATATATATATATATTATATGTATATATATATATATATATATATATATATGTATATATATATATATATATATATATACAGGTGGTCCCCGACTTACGAGCAAGTTCCGTTACTACGACTGTCTCGTAAGACGAAAATTCGTATGTCGGAACACGAAACACGTGTCGCTCGTAAGTCCGGATTTTCGGTCGTAAGTCGGAAAATTTATGCTAGCGCTACTACGAACACTCGTTTTTCAACACAAACGTACATACTAGTTCATAAACATGCTCAGAAACTTGTTTACAAACGGTTAGCTAACACACTTTCATCTAAAAACACATACCAGTGCTGTATTTTCTGTATGTTCTGTACAACTTTACTGTTCGTTAGTCAGCTCGTAAGTCCGGAACCTCGTATGTCGATGTGCTCGTAAGTCGGGGACCACCTGTATATATATAGTATATATATATATATATATATATATATATATATATATATATATATATATATATATATATATATATATATATATATATATACAGGTAGTCCCCGAATTACGAGCGCTCTGATCTGCGAGGTTCCAGACTTACGAGCTGCGAATTTTTGGAAAAAACGAAAAAAATACTGAGTTTTCATGTGTTTTTTCACTACAGTTAGCAAGTTAAGCATATAAACACACGTTTCCGATCATTTTTATGCACTCAAAAGTAGTTTTTAGATGAAAATAGAGTGTTTTTAGGTGCGCTGGCGAAATTTACGAGCGGACTTCCGGGTTGAATTTTTGGAAAAAACGAAAAAAATACTGAGTTTTCATGTGTTTTTTCACTACAGTTAGCAAGTTAAGCATATAAACACACGTTTCCGATCATTTTTATGCACTCAAAAGTAGTTTTTAGATGAAAATAGAGTGTTTTTAGGTGCGCTGGCGAAATTTACGAGCGGACTTCCGGGTTGAATTTTTGGAAAAAACGAAAAAAATACTGAGTTTTCATGTGTTTTTTCACTACAGTTAGCAAGTTAAGCATATAAACACACGTTTCCGATCATTTTTATGCACTCAAAAGTAGTTTTTAGATGAAAATAGAGTGTTTTTAGGTGCGCTGGCGAAATTTACGAGCGGACTTCCGGGTTTACGAGAGAAATGGCGGCCGTTCCAAATTACGAGATTTCCGGTTTACGAGCGCCTCCTTGTGACGGATCTCGCTCGTAAATCGGGGAATACCTGTATATATATATATATATATATATATATATATATATATATATATATATATATATATATATATATATATATATATATATATATATATATACATATATATA
>JBBPBX010009647.1:39566-52197 GCA_038048925.1 Garcialebias charrua | reverse complement strand
ATGCAATGATGTGGAGGTGCCAGCATCTCATACAGGCCTCTAACTGTTCAATCGTCTTGGGCCTTCTTTGTCGCACCTTCCTCTTTATGATGCACCAAATGTTCTGTATAGGTGAAAGATCTGGACTGCAGGCTGGACATTTCAGTACCCGGATCCTTCTCCTATGTAGCCATGATGTTGTGATTGCTGCAGAATGTGGTCTGGCATTATCTTGTTGAAAAATGCAGGGTCTTCCCTGAAAGAGATGACGTCTAGATGGGAGCATATGTTGTTCTAGAACCTGAACATAGTTCTCTGCATTAATGGTGCCTTTCCAGACATGCAAGCTGCCCATGCCACAAGCACTCATGCAACCCCATACCATCAGTGATGCAGGCTTCTGAACGGAGCGTTGATAACAACTTGGGCTATCCTTGTCCTCTCTGGTCCGGATGACATGGCGTCCCAGTGTTCCATAAAGAACTTCAAATCGTGACTCATCTGACCACAGAACAGTCTTCCATTTTGCCACACTCCATTTTAAATGACCCCTGGCCCAGTGCAAACGTCTGAGCTTGTGGAGCTTGCTTAGAAATGGCTTCCTCTTTGCACTGTAGAGTTTCAGCTGGCAACGGCAGATGGCACGGTGGATTGTGTTCACTGACAATGCTTTCTGGAAGTATTCCTGAGCCCATTCTGTTATTTCCTTGACAGTGGCATTCCTGTTTGAGGTGCAGTGATGTTTAAGGGCCCGGAGATCACGAGCATCCAGTAGAGTTTTACGGCCTTGACCCTTACGCACAGCGATTGTTCCAGATTCTCTGAATCTTTTGATGATGTTATGCACGGTTGATGATAATAACTTAAAAGTCTTTGCTATTTTACGCTGGGTAACACCATTCTGGTATTGCTGCACTATCTTTCTACGCAACAATGGTGGTACTGGTGATCCTCTTACCATCTTGGCTTCTGAGAGACACTCATGTTGTCAATTGACCTAACTAGTGTTAAATTGGTCTTCCAGCTGTTCGTTATATGCTCAATTTCCTTTTTCCAGCCACTTATTCCTTATTGTCCCAACTTTTTTGGGATTTGTTGACACTGTGAAATTTTGAATCAACATATTTTTCCTTTAAAATGTTACATTTACTCAGATTAAACTTTTGATCTGTCATCTATGTTCTATTATGAATAAAATGTTGACATTTGTCATCTCCACATCATTGCATTCAGTTTTTATTCACATATTGTTTAGTGTCCCAACTTTTTTGGAATCCAGTTTGTACCACTAGGAGCTATTTACTTATTTCAAGAGGCTTATTTCGAAATACGTCACCAATCAGAGACAACATTGATGAAAGAAACAACTTTACTCATCATTAACTATAAAATATTTATCTTACACAACAACAAAAAATTTAATGTTTCAAAATATTTTAAATTCATTATTTCATTTTTATTTAATTGCTTATATCTTATTCAATGTAATGTGTTGAATGGTGGGGTGGTACCCTCTATTGGCCAGCCTCCAATGAATGTGAAGGTTTATAAAATAGTGTTTGAATTAACAACTATGACTGAGTTTTGTATTTGAAGTTATTTTAAGATAGCAGCAATTCTCTTTGGTTGTGGCTTCCCTGTAAGTATGATAATGTAAGGTTTTGAACATCTGCCATCCTTAAAATAGAATAAACAACTCCATATAAAGTCAAAAAAAGAAAAAGAAGATAATCATTGGGGATCGTTTTATGTTTTGTGACATTAATAGAACATTTAACTGTTTTGACCAGAATAAAATCAGTATCACAGTCAAGCTATTAATGTTAAAAACGTTTGGGGTATTTTACAGTGAGATTTTTACGAGTTCACTCAAAAGGTGCTTTGGGAGCAAACAGGATGAGTGAGAACAAAGTCAGTATGTTAAAGAAAAATATGACAAATGGAAACAGAGGAAAATGAAGCTAGTAAGAATGTGTTGTAGTGAAGGAAGCAGCAGAGGATATACAGGCTGGATGACAATAGCATGTGGGCACAGAGGCCTCTCCTGTCTCCTTGTCTGCATAAGAAACCACCAGCCACATGCTCCACTAGAGAATCCATCATCTACACTGACACACACATACACAACACACTCCATGAGCCCGTTTGCTGGTCTTTGTCTCTTTCATGCACAAAAATGTAAACAGTCCTACAGTCACATGCACGCATACAAACATCCATGCACAGAGTCATTTATCATCCTTCTCTTTGCTGCCATATCTATTAGTTGCGCTCTAAAGGCTGAGTTAGACTTTCGCTTTGGTCCGCAGGCTGGAGCGCGCGCGCCGCGCGTGCACTCAAGCCGTGCGGCGAAATGCGTTCATAGTTTCGCCTCTGTGTTTATGGTTGACGCACCGCGGCGCATGGCAAAGTGCTGTTCTTTTACGGACCAGCAGGAGGCAGTACCCTCTAAAACCTGTGCATATGTTGCAAGAAAGGCGTAGAAGAAGAAATCTACCGTAGAAGAAGAACTGTTTGAAATCACACAACAAAAACAAATGGCTTTCCGCTCGCGTGCTGAACTGTTGTCTTTATTTGATTTGATTTGATTTGATTTGATGTTTATTCATTCATTTTAAAAGAACAATACAAGACAGTTTCATCAGATACAAGATTTCAAGTAGGATAAAATGAAGGGAGCAGAAAGAAGATGAAATCTTATTATATCTGCCCCTATTTCACAGTTTGTTCAACCAATGATAACTTTCAAGCAACATCACAGAATGAATAGTTCTACCTATTTTCCTAATTGTAATACACAAACTACATCACAAAATGAATAATTCTACTTAATTTTCCTGACTGTAAAACATAAACTAGATCACAAAATGAATAATTCTACTTAATATTTCTAACTGTAATACACAAACTACATCACCCATAATTCTAATTAATTTTCTAATTCTAATTTTTTTTTTTTTTTTTTTTTTTATTTTTTTATAATTTTATTTAATTTTCCTATTTTTTTTTTTTTAATTAATTTTCCTAACTGTAATACACAAACTAGATCATAAAATGAATAATTCTACTTAATTCTACTTAATTTTTCTAATTGAAATACACAAACTAAAAGATGGCACAACATCAAGATGTTCACAAAATGAATAATTCTACTTAATTTTCCTAATTGTAATACACAAATTCATCACAAAAATGAATAATTCTACTTAATTTTTCTAACTGTAATACACAAACTGCTTCATAAAATGAATAACTCTACTTAATTTTTCTAACTGTAATACACAAACGTACATCATAAGTACAACATAATTGTAATACACAAACACGCAAGATTACATCATATATAGTTTTTGAGCAAGTCCTTTTTGACCTTTTTCTTAAATGTATACATTGATTTTTCATTTTTAACATCACTCTCCAGAGCATTCCACAATCGAATTCCCTGAATTGAGGTAGACCGTCCTTTTAAGCTGGTTCTGAATTGTGGTTTGATGAATATCTCTGTCCCTTTGAGATTGTAATAACTTTGTCTTTTTATAAAATTTCTTTGGATATTTAAAGGTAATGTGTTATTATGAGCCCTATACATAATTGATAAAATACTATATTCTACCAATTCCTGGAATTTCAATAAGTTTAGTTGAATAAACAAAGTGTTTGAAGGGTGAGTGAAATGTTTTCTGGTGATTACTCTTACAGCTCTCTTTTGTAAAATAAAAACAGGCTTTGTAATAGTTTTGCATGCTTTTCCCCAAACCTCAATACAATAGATTAAATGTGGAGCAATGATTGTGTTATACAACATATGTAAAGCTTTATCAATTAAAAAATCCCTGACTTTATACAGTACTGCAATTGCTCTAGCTAGTTTTTTTTAATGGAATTTACATGATGTTTCCATGTCAGTTTGTCATCAATGATAACACCCAGAAACTTCACTTCACTCACTTTACAGATCACAACATCTTCAATTTCAAATGGATCGTCATCAACAATTCCCTTTTTGTTACTGAAAATCATGTAGTTAGTTTTATCTAAATTCAAAGATAATTTGTTTAATTTAAACCAAGTTTGTATTTTTATAAATTCTGTTTTCATCATATCCAAAATCTGTTTTATGTCATTACCCGAACTGAAAAAAGTGGTGTCATCGGCAAAAAGAACACATTTAAGTAGTGCTGACACATTTACCAAGTCATTCACATATAAAATAAACAACTTTGGTCCAAGCACAGAACCCTGAGGAACTCCACAAGTGATATCACGGAGGTCAGATCTAACATCATTTATTTGCACAAACTGTTTCCTGTCCTTCAAATAGCTAGATACCCACTGTAATGCTGGTCCTCTAATACCATTATTGGTAATAAATAATATTGGTAATATTTGCAGCTTTAATGCATGGAGTCAGCGGAGGAGAAAGCGATCACGTGACTTTTGGCGAAAAAACAAAAGAAAAGTCCGACTCCAGATCAGGAACGAAGGAGAATTTAATACATTTTGTGTCACAAAACATTCCTCCATGCGTCGCGACTCCGTCTCCACGACCACAGCGGCGCAAACAGCTGCAGGCTCCGGCGTGAAGAGGGTGAAGGCTGTCGGTGGGGACCTGTCAATCAAATCGTAGCGCCCACCGCGCGCGCAGAGGCTTGCGGAGTTTCAAAAATTCAGAGGTGCACGACACGCGCTAATCCCACGCGCGGGGCCAACGCGCAGGGGCGGGGACTGTGAAATTGCGTCACTTTTGGAGCGCGCACCCTCGCGCGCTGCGCGACGCGTCGAGTATGAATCTAGCTTAAGTGCCCCAAGTACTGCTGTTCCTAAAGGCCAGGCTTCTCCTCCTCCCAGGGGCAGGGTCCATCTCTCCCCACCTCATCATTCACTACTTTGATGATCTGTCACACATCGTCTTTTTCTCATTTTTAATTTTATTTTCCTACTCTGTTTTTGAAAAGTTTATAATTAAATAAAGGACAAAAAGGAACAGAGATTGTGTCATAGCACCTCGTCTTTTCCCCCTTATAGCTGCCTGTAAGTGAAAATGGGAATGTATTTGTCTTCACATATGCACACACTTTTAATTTAGCCCTCAGAATATTCTTTTTTTTTTCTCCAACTCTCAAGCTTTATCATGAATATAGATAGCAGTGTTTAGCATAGGAGTGATATCAGCTCTCCTGATAGCAGACATTTCACTCAGACCTTTACCGCTCTCGCCTGCAGATGAATACAGTAGATTGGACTGGATAAGACTCATCCTCAGACAGTGATCAAAGGCCAGATTGGGTGTTCACTGAGGGGTGTGAGGTGAATGTTCCTCCCACCTGACTCTGTGGTCTGACTTGTGTTGGACTGACTAGACAGTGGAGTAAAGATGAAAGATAGCAACAGCTGGTTGAAAGAACAGAGCTAACAAATGAATTATAAATGTGTTGAGCTCCTTTTGTTAATACCAATGTGATCGGCCTTTGTTTTTTTCTATTTCACTCATTTGTTGAGTATCAAAGCTCAATAACAGATTGGACAATGTGTACGGTAAATAATTTAAACATACAGCACTCTACTACATTGCTACAAAGCTAATGTGAACAAATCCTTCTATAGAGACTACTGTAATCAGTGCTTTATCACATTCAAACACCGATGGGACGCACATCAGTGTCTTGTCCAGAGACACTTCAACTTGTGACGGCATACTGGTGGAATCAAACCCCCAACTCTCCCACTGGAGAACAACTGCTCTAACTACTCAGCCACAGCTGTCCCAGATTAAAAAAAACAGCCTTTCATGTTCCTTAACCCCAAATACATATTTGTTTTCTTATTTGTTCTTTCAGATTATGTGTTGATGGGTTTCCCCTCCCCTACCTGCATCAAACAAACCAACAAATAAAATTAATGTTCACTTTTTGTGTGTGGGAACAGACTTTGTCAAAACAAATAAGGAAATATACAGACATGAATGGATTGACAGAGTAAGCAGGGAAAATGAAGTACAACAAGTGACATTTCCAAATCAAATATGCATGAATTACCAAAGCGTCCAATGGCACAACAAACAAATTCTTGAATTAAGGAGCGACCAGGCGGAAAATTGCAGAAGAGAAGTAGGAGTTACTTTCTTATAAAATAAAAACAGTCTAAAGCAAAAGATTGGATAACTTTTTCCTCGCTGATGTAGTTCTGGTTTCATATGAGGATTTTTATTTATTTATTTTTTATTATTTTTATCTTTCATACTTTGTCATCTTTATTTGAGAAGCTTGATTTGATTGCCATCTCTACACAACTCCCCCACCCCCCTTCTTCCAGAACCCTAAAGAGAAACCATTTTTGTCTTGGTTGTATTTTGAGTCAAAGCCTTGACGAGTGCCAGGCGAGTGCAGGCTGGCTGGCTGGGCTCAGCTATGTTAAGACGTGCTTACGTGTTTGTTTTCTGCAAAGCAAGGTTCAGTCTCACTTGAGCAATCAAAGCAGTGGATAACTCGATTGAGATTTGTGCTACGGCACTGTCTCTCTTTTCACCCAGTCTTCCATCTACCTCCCACTACCACCACCAACAACTATGCTGGTGAAGATTCTCAGTTGTCCAGGACATGATAAATCAAAAAGGCATTCAATACAAGATCAACTGGACTTTATTTGTAACAGAAAAACGTTTCGACTCCCATCCAGGAGGCTTTCTCAATTCCATGAACAAACTGTGATAAGTTTGAAGTTATAACAGAACCACGCACCATCATATGTAAATTTCAAGCTGAGGTAACACATACGTGTAAATTGACAGATCACACCTTAATAATAATAATAATAATGTCTTTTCCTGTCATCTGCGTATGTTTCCCATACACAGACGAAATTCGTCTCTGCATTTAACCCAACCACCTACCAGGTGGTGCAGTGAGCAGCCCGAAAGCGCCCAGGGAGCTGGAGAAATAGGTGTGCACTCATAGACACCCCAAGGTGGGTAGTGGCCGGGGCGTGAACCTGCGTCCTTCGGGTTCCAAGTCAAAAGCCCTGCCACTAGACCATCTTGGCTCCCAACAAACAGTAGGGGGTTTCCTTGAAGTCTCTGACAGAAGACACAACACTGTATGTAAATTGACAACTTGACAAATTGACAACAACCAACAACTATATTCATGCATTACTGCTTTTCTTTTAAATCTGAGTTTAACTTTACATAGAGCAGAGAAGTCTGTCGTCTGAACAGTGCTGGTATTGTTTGTTTCCAGTTCAAGTCCAGGTTTTAGAAAAAGTGATGACGTGCTTTTTTACACTCCTATGACTTTTTTTTCCACCCACATTTGGTAAAGCTGTAGTTTCCGAGAGTTTACTTGAGTGAATACAATACCCACTAAATTACACTACCGGTAGTTTTAAATGTATTCTGGTGACTTCTGGGATAATTTTTCTATTTTAAATTTCAAAATGTTAATTTTCCATCTTGAAAACTGCAACAGTTTTGATATTTTATAAATGCAGAACTTATTTTTCTTTGCCTTTACACATGCACTTTTAAAAATATTATTGTTGCATTATTTTCCTTTTTATCTGTCTGTCGTCATCTATAGAACCATGACTATCTGCCTAATATTACTTGCTTTCCCATTTAGCTAAAATAGCCTGACCAGCATAAACCATGGCCTTCTGGGGATGTCCTAGCCTGGTTAAAACCAGACCCTTGTCCTTCACTTCGCTTCAGACTAGGGTCTGGGACTTCTCCATAGGGAAACGATTCTTGCTGGAGGCGTGGCCTCTGCCTGAGGAACAAAACCATTGGATCTTAGAAAAATTTTGAACAGGGAAAAGCATTCTGCTCCCTCCCCCTCAGAGCTCTACCGAACTTGACATCAGCTCCGCCTCCTGCTGAATTTTCTCTCGCTGCCTGCATATTCTGTGTTTATATGTTAATAAAACGTTTGAAAAAAATTAAATAAAACCATGTAGCGCTAGTCCAGCACACCAGAAAATATGCAGGGACTCGGGCAGCAACGTAAAACCCTAGTTTAATTCTCTCGTGACAACCTCAGTCATTTCCTTATTCTTTGCACTCAGCGGAGAGAGAGGAGGAGGAGGAGGAGGGAGGAAAAAACAAAATAAAACTCCAGATAAGGGATTAAGAAGGGGAATTTAACACATTTGTGTCACATATAAAACAGTCCTGCATCGCTTTGAATGAGAACATGCGGCTGCTCGCTGGCTCTGGCTGCGCGCTGGGACAGGTGGCACTCAGCGGAGAGGAGGAGGAGGGAGGAGGGAGCGATAACTTGACTTTTGGCAAAAAAACAAAAGAAAACTCCAGATAAGGGATTAAGAAGGGGAATTTAATACATTTGTGTCACATATAAAACAGTCCTGCATCGCTTTGCATCGCTTTGAATGAGAACATGCGGCTGCTCGCTGGCTGCGCGCTGGGACAGGTGGGGGCGTGGGTTAGGGGCCAAAAACTCTGCCCCTTCTGTTCTCTGATTGGTCCGGTCAAAAATCTACCGGAGAAATCGTTGTCTATGGGAGAAGTCCCAGACCCAGCAGTGAAGGGAAATGAGAATTGAGCGGAGCTGCGTAGGAATGGCGAGGGCCAGGCTAGGGATGTCCTGGAGAATCTGGTGCAAGGCTGTTGGCAAGAAACATTTTGAACTCAGTCAGTTGTTGGGTGGTGTCTCTAGATTGAGCTCGAGAGAATTACAAACCAACTCTGAGAGCACTTGCTGCCTGCATGTGATCAGGCTGGAAACACTGCAGCAAATGGACATGAAGCCCAAAATTAACAGTGTCTCTGCTTCTTGAGCCGATTAGTGAAAACTTAACTCCCAAATTCATGAATTGTAAATGGTAAAGAAATGCTGCACCAATAGGTCTCCGGGTTATTAAGTTCAATAGAGCAGACCTGAAACTAACAAAATCAGCATCATTGAATTGAGCTGTAAGGAGCAGTGTTGTCAGCTACTGTTGTAAAATTAGCTTTCTGAACTGCTGCAGGATTACTCTGTACACCTGTTAAGAGTTGAAATATTTACTCTGTTAATTGCTAACAGCTGTCCTCAGTGACGTAACATAAAGGCTTTCTTTAAAGAATGCACAGATTTTTTGTCAAAAAGAAATCTGCCGTGTTAGTTACTTTTTAATGTTTTTCTTTATACCGTGTTCTAATTTTCAAAATGTCTATTTAGAAATGTGCATGTTCAGTGATATACTCAAGTAAATCCACAACAACAAAACAAAATTTATTTTAATTAGGGCTGGACAGTAATTTAATATTGACATATATCACAATATACTTTTATTCAATAATGGTGATATGAGTTTTAAGCACATTTTCAATATTTTGATATACATTATGCTATGATTACAGCGTTTCACTAACACATTTATTTTTCTGTTTGAGTTCAAGCAGCCGCTTCAACTCAAACAGCAAAAGCCGTGACACAACTACGTAAGTGCGTGGTAACGTGCACTACACACAGAGCCCGAGTCTGGATGGAGTCAGCGGTAACAGGCTAGGCTAGGCTAACCTCCAACGCGCTGTAAGTTTTTGCTTTAAAATGAGTGCCCATGACCGTCAGAATGTGACTGAACAAGCTTTCACAAGCGAAGAGAAAGCAGATGACATAACTGATAAGAGAGGAAAGTCTAATTTAGCGGTGTGGAAGTGGTTCGTCTTTCTAAGATCCAATAAACTGCAGGTTTCAATGTGCTGCAATATGTGACGGAGAGTCGTTCCAACTAGCAGTGGGAACACACATAACTTGTTCCATCTGAAGAGTTTCCATTCAACAGAATATGCTGAAAGTCAGAAGATGAAGCACAATAACATTTTCATCTTTAAATCATTTCTTGGTTTGCTGCCCTCATACATCTCCTCCTACATGTCTTTGCGTGAGTGCAGCTACAGCGTGCGCTCTCAGGACATGATTACCTGCAGTGTTCCGTCAGTGAGGACTGAACTTGGAAAAAGGGCCTTCTCCTACTCCGCTCCTGCTTCATGGAATATCTTACAAAAAGATCTGAAGCTCTCGACCTTGACTTCTCTAAATGGTTTTCAGAATCTGTATGAATCCTGGCAAAAACCAATGCAGATTTGTTCCTGTCTTTGATTTTATACGTCTACCTTATAATGTTTTGCTAGTTTTTTGATACTTTGTTTAAAAAAAAAAATGTATTTCTCTCTTTTGTTTTTTTCTCTTTTGTTTTCTATTGTTTATTGTTTATTGTTTAAGGAAATTCTACCATTGCTGTTCATTGTTCTTTAGTTTTAGCAGGTTGCTTTCGTAAATGAGCCATGAGGCTCAATAAGATTTACGTGACTAAATAAAGGTTGAATGAATAAAAATAAAAAAGTTTGATCCGACGTGTCCCTGAAACAACAACCCCAGCTGTATCAAAAGAGAAACGGCTTAGGTTATGCTATTGTAAGTTAAAACTATTCATATTGACATAGTTGAGAGTTTTATGTTTATTTGATGGTTATTTCAATTTTTTGAAGGCTAAATACAAATAAAAGTTGAACATTAATGTATTTGTACAGTTTTTCTGGGGTTTTTATATTTTTTATATCAATATCGGAATTACCTGTATATCACTATCGACTGAAATTAAGAAATATATTGTGATAAAAGTGTTGCCCATATCATCCAGCCCTAAATTTTATTATTACAAAACACTGAAAAACAGGACTTTAGGTCAAATACCATTTTACAATAAAAATTGGAATACGTTGCCAGAAATTCGACTAATCAATCGCTGACTCCGCACACTGATCAGAAACGTTCTGGCTTCTGAGCAGATTTGAACAATGTCTCTTGCAGTAAAGCACGGATTTGTAAAAGTGTGAAAAAAGGTTTCAACATGTTGAATGAATAAATGTTGAATGTCCTTAAGTTCCTTTTCTCCTTACGTTCTACAGTTTCTCACATTTTTCTGTGCTCAGCTGGACACAGCGCCATAAAAGCCATGGGTAGACCTGACCACTACAATATTCTCACAAGTAACCCAACCCTTAGATTATCTAAGTTAAAAGGCTGGAAATGCAACCTCGCGTCAAAGTGTTTCCAAAAAAGCTCACAGTTGTATGCTGAATGCCTAATTTGAGCAAAAGGCAAAAGCAAAAGTGTGTTCATGAGCTTCTCTAATTTTTGTTTGGAAGTGTTTGACAAACAATCCTAGGAGGCTAAGATTCTAATCCTAAAACCAGCCATAGTTTTAAAACAAGCTGCTAGATTTTTATGCAGCTTAGTTAATCACTTCAGTGTCTATTTGGAAAAATCAAGACTTGTTTCTTTTAACACACTTGTTTGGCATGCGTGCTGACTTCAGGCCAAAGTTCAGACATGAATGTCTAACATCTCTGCAGTTGTGCCAGCAGACATTCACACTCTGTTTTTTGACTTTACATTAACAAGAGAGCTGCTCTTGTTGCGCTTGGATCCATGCTGCTGTTCTTCGACGTATCCGTGCTGCTGATAATCCATGCTGCTGATCTCTTTCCTCTAAATGGCTGTATTCATACCCATCTGCTCTCTACAGACTCGTGTTCAGGCTGCTGCTTATTGTAATGTATTATTACATTATTAGTGTTTAGCGTATATCCTAGATCCTTGTACTGTATACTGTTTATTTTTATACTTTACAATCTCTTCTATGTTTGGGTGTAGTTGGGACCTTGAGCACACAATTTCATTCCGCCTCATATACCACATGTGATGAGAATGACAATAAAGAACATTGAACCTTGAACCAGAGGCTCTATGTAGACTGCTGTCGAAACAAAGATTTGCAAAACACTCGGGCATATGTTCTTAAACGCCGTCTTCTTACACACTTTTAACCAAGTGAATATACTCATAGCGTAACCTGCCTCAAAACAGTCACAGAAACACACAGCCACCATTTCTTCATTTTGCTCTACACACACACACACAGACACACACAATCCATGGCTGACTGGGTTATTTGTGACAAAGGTGTGAAGGCCCTGAACTGTGACATTCTGGCACACTGTGTTTACCCCGGCTGGTACTCAAGACACTGAACAGAACACACACACATGCACACACATACACAGATTCTTTCAAGAAACAAAAATGTCTCAGACTTCAGGCCAAGTATGCTGCTTGAGGGGCCTTTTCTTTGTTCAGGGATATATGTGTGCGTTTGACTGCTGCTTTAGTGTGTGTTTGTACGACTGTCACTGGTTCTTATCAGGGCAAAGCACAAGCAGCAGTGCAGGGCTGCAGGGGGCGTATGGGTGGGGGGGGAGTAGGCGGCTGCTTAAATAAAATCCACCTTTCTATTTACATTTTAATTTTTGGTGTCAGTAAATATTTCTTTTCGCCCCATCATCACTACTTTTTCTAGTTTTTTTTTTTTTTTTTTTCATACTCGTTTTTGACCCCCTTTCACCCGTGGCACTAAAAAAATAATTTTTCCTTTACACTATTTCCTGTTTTCATTATTAATACATCCAGTTCTTGTCTATTAAGCATCCTCACAGCAATTAGCACAAAGCAGATGTGTGCATGTACTGTAAAAAAAGTGACGGATAAATGAAAAAAACATACAGAGTTGGAATGTAATATCCCGCATACAGGTTGCCAAAAAAATGCACTCTTTTCATCTGTGTATATATGTATACAGGAAACCCGCGAGTTAC
>JBBPBX010009647.1:14934-36095 GCA_038048925.1 Garcialebias charrua | reverse complement strand
CAAATAAATTAAAAATATTTATAATCAGTGAGAAGTTTATTTTTATTGTGTATACATTTACAAAAACCTTTTATTCCTGTCGTGACTCTTGAAGTGCTCAAATTTATAATTGTAGACATTTGAGACGCTCACATTTCAGAAATTCCTTTATTTTTAATGTTCTGAACCTTTAAAAAACAAATGACTAGTTGGAATTTTAAAATCAACTCCCCCATCCAAAATAAATAAACAAATAAATAAATAAAATATAACATTTTCATATCATTCAACCTGTATATCTACAGGTTAGTCTCATTGAGTCACAAGGACTCAATTTCAAGAGAGACGTGTTTTAGACAGACAACATATAGAGTAGGGATGCATGATATTAGATTTTTGGCCGATATGCAGATATGTTAAAACTTATTTGGCCGATAACTGATACCGATGTTTTATATACTTTCCTTTGTCAGAACATAGCCCTCTTATTTAGGCTTATTTGCTACAAAAATTGTGCAACAGCTGTAAGAGCTGGTGACATATATTCAGTAACAGCCACATGATATGCATAGCACTTTAACTTATATTAAATGAAAAGTGTTAAATGTTATTTATTAGCATTAGTCACCTGCAATGCTGTCTCACTTGTGGAGGCTTGTTCCAGGTTCCTAGCTGCAGTGTGGGGATCCTTTGCTCTCCTGTGCATGAAGGACAGACTTTTTAAGTTCAAAGTTTTTGTCTATCTGTTGTGCCATAAGATTAATCATGCTAACGGAGCTAACACTTGATGTCTTAATGTCTGTGGTAAAACTCACCCAAGTGCTATCGGCTATTAGCATCTCAATGACGTCAAAAAGACGACTTGTAACTCTGATAAAGTTACGTCTTAAAAATATCTCTGACTATGGACGATATAGTGAGGCTCAACCTAGTCCAAAAATCTTTGGAATCCAACATCCTCACCAACAAAAAAAGAAATTTCCACACCGCCGACATTTTGAATTTTCCTTTTTGCCATGAGATCAGGTAGGCGTGTGATGTCATCATGTTGTGCTGGCGCTGCAAGCATCCTTGACACTAGGTTGTCATACAAAAACAGCACCTTTTATATCTGTGAGTTATTTTGATTGAATGGCCAATGTCCGATATTGAACTTTAACGCCAATATCGGCCGATACGACACCATGCCAATAATATTGTGCATCCTTAATATAGAGTACAGACAACAATAAAATGCAATAAAAAAAAGTAGTGTTATAAAACAATAATAAGATGAGCCTTATAAAACACGGTAAGGAACTAAAAACAGGAACATATTTGCTTTGGTTTTTTTATTGACCTTATCAATTTAAAATCAAAGTGGACAGCTTCCACTTGTATGCTCATATGTTTAATAAAGTAAATTCCATTGCAATGTATTACTTACACCAGTAGTATTTTATATAGCATAAGCTGCAGTGTTTATCCCTTCATCATTTTTATATACAATCATTAGATTATGTTTCTTTATCTTTATCTTTGTTGAAGTTTGTTCCCATTTTTACAAACACAACACAAACTTTTATCAGTGAACAAGTGAAGTTGTCTACATGAATTGTTTATTGGAGAAAAAGGGGCAGAAAAAATAAGATTTTTTCTTCTTCTGCCGCCTTTCATTTTATATATATATTTTTTTCTCTCTTTTTGTATTGTATTGTTTTCTTGTTTTAATTATAAAATGAATGAATAAATAAATCAAATCAAATCAAATCAAGTTGGCTAATTTTTGCCCTTTTAAAGTGAAACCTCTCTGTTAAGTTCAAGCCCGCACCACAGCAGAACGGTGGATTCCATTGCCCTTGGGCTGCAAATAACACAGAGGGGAAGCATCTGCCATTGGCTATTCTAAGACGCAGTCCCATTCCAGCGAGCATACAGATCCAGTCTGATAGCTACCGGGCACCGACATCCGCCAAACACTTTTGTTAACTCCCGATTTAACAGCACACTCAGATAAACAACTCATTTACCGGTAGTTTCCATGCAAAAGCTGCTCTATTTTGTCTAAAATAAAATGTAGATTTATTTTTAATATGTTTGTAAACCATTCCAAAATGTTCGAAAATAACGTCATGCATATTATGTTACACACCAGGTGCTTTTTATACAGGTTTCTGTTGTTCATAGTTTTTAGTGTCAAACTGTCATTTAACAAGAGCTGTCTTGATAGTTTTGTCCCAGTCTGAACTAAATACTTATTGAGTTAAAGCTGGTGGTACAGCACAGAGTAAATGTGTTTAGGTACTTTACAAATGTTGCCTACTTATTGGCAATGTGCCTCCAACTGCTATCGGGCTGTCCTATGTCTGTCACTGCACTGACAGTTCACATGGTGTGAGGCAGGAACCGAGGAAATACAAACTCTGTCGTGAAGAGTGTCACACCTTCTAAACATTTAAAATCACCCGGAGCAAAAAATAAAATTTATAAACACTTTATCTTTCATGCGCAAACACCTTCTTTTTCTTTCAGCTTTTCCCTCTTCAGGGGTCGCTACAGTGAGTCATCCTCCTCCATCTCTCTGTCCTCACTCCAACTACCTCCATCTCCTCTCTAACTGCATCATATATCTCCTCTTTGTTTGTTTTTTCCTGGCAGCTGCATTTCAAACATCCTTCTACCAATATTCCCACTGTCCCTCCTCTGGACATGTCCAAACCATCTCAGTCTGGCCTCTCTAACTTTATCTCCCAGTTGTTCAACATGTGCTGTACCTCTGATTATCTCATTCCTGATCTTATCCATCCTTGTCACTCCTAAGGAGAACCTCAGCATCTTCATTTCTGCTACTTCCAGTTCTTTCTCCTGTCTTTTTGTCAATGCCACTGTCTCCAGACCATACAACATAGCTGGTCTCACCACTGTCTTGTAAACTTTTATTTTGACCTTTGCTGACACCTTTTTGTCACAAATCACTCCTGAAACTTTTCTCCATCCACTCCATCCACGACTCACTTTTCCCTAATATGACTTCACTCGGGCTTAATTGGTTTCTCTAGTTTTCAACGTATCTGAGTTTTGAGTTTTCGTCTTTCTCAACACAGAGCTGCAGCAAACCATTTTTTTGCCTTTCACATCACCCTGTTAACTCTAATTTGGTCCGTCATCCATACCACATGTGAATACAAAGTCGACTGGTTGTAACAGATGCAAATGTCTTCACAGCATGTCTCATCTTTGGTCCCCTTTTGAATGCACCCTTCTGAACAACTTGAGTCAAAAACATGTCACCTTCAAGATGTATTTTCTCTTTTTGTTTTTGTTTTGCAGCTTTAAATGTCTTAGTTAGGCCTAAGCTACAAGTCAATGCTAGAAGTTAGTGATGTGGCCTTTTAAGATAGAAAATACTTATTGTCCAAAATCATTAAATAAAAGACCACCTAAAATTGGCTATTAAAGTCTTTTTTGATAGCAGCTCTGTTGTTTTGGTCTTGTACTCTACACCACTTTGTACAAACTGGGAAGACAACAAATCTTAAATTCAGGCATTCTTACTCTTTACTTGTAGTTATTAGATCATCTTATGTATCATGGTTTAACAGCCAAAAGCCCGGTGCAGAGCTCCGTGCTGGACCGAGGCCCGCGCCACGCGCGCGCTGCGCGTGGGAGGTTCACAGCAGAGCACAGCGTGAACCAGCGTGTGGCTCCAACAGAGCTCTGCTTTCTTCTCACGTTCTCTGTGAACAGCTGCATGCGGAGGGGGTCAGTTCAGTCCCCCTCCGCGTGCAGCTGATTGGTCAGACACCGCGCTTCGCGTAGGCGCTCGTAAAATTGGAGCTTGGCGCGCTCGCGTGAACGTTCAAAGGGCTTGTGCAACGGCGACCTCACGGCGCTCACACAGCGGGGCGCCGCGCTCGCTCAAGCGCGGAGCTCTGCGCCGGCCTAAAGATCATTATTGGTAAAGTATTTGCAAATGCAGCTACCAAAAAGTCTAAAAAGAAATCTGAGCACCATGCATGTTCATCAACAAGAGGATTGTTTGCCTCTTACAAAAATAGATAACTGATATCTTAAAGTACTTAATTAAGAATGTATCAGCTAGGCCTGTCGAGATAAACAATAAATCAATTCATTGTATGATGAATGAAAATTATCTACCTCATTTTCATTTACCGGCTTTATTGTTTCTTCGTCTCTCCCTCTTTCTACTGAAGACACGGCTCAACTCCGGTGCTCTTCACTGACCCCACCCTTTCTCTTTAAAATCTGTTTTAACCGTCCAAAATCGCGTTTTTGGATAATTAAAAGCAGCTAAGCTGAGAAGCTAAGCTACGAGCTAAGCTAACATGCCGACCTCGGGAATAAACCTCTGTCTTGTCGAGCTCCGAAATTCACAATTTAAACCAGTGCCTTCATGTAAAACGTTTTTTTTCTCTGCAAAAAGAAGTTGAGAACTTGTTTAATGATTTTTCATTAAAAGCTTTGTGTGAAAAATGCTATGCTAAAGAGTTCAAATCACCGAGCGTCCACCATGCCACCATGTCAGCCCATGTCACGTCAAGGGCCCTCCCTCCCATTTTTCTTAAAGAGACACGCTGCTTAACTATCCATCCTTTGATTCAAACTGTCTTATACTACATCAGGTGGCCAAAAGCAGTACTACACCCAAACAAATCAATATTTCTTCTAAAATTTGACAATTAATTAATAAATTACAAATTATTGTTAAGTTTTAAACAATATTATTGCTTATTGCAATAATTTCTGAGACAATTAATCGCCCAGCCAAATGTGTTTTTGTGACAGGCCTAGTATCAGCATAATAAAGCTGCGTGGCAGTGCACCAATTATTTGCTGCCTACTGGACAATAACCTTTGTAATGTGGACTGTTGATCAAAAAGACATTTAACTATGTCTTCTTAAAACTTTTGGAGATTTAGTTGGATGATGTTGAATCCTAATAATAAAATAAAAAAGGATATGAATAATTGTTGGTCTAAATCAATGCAGCTCTACTGAAACATTAAAATAAACTTTCTTATGTTTGGATGAACATGTGTAAATACCTTTCCTGTACACAACAGTAGAATTTGTAAACTTAGTTTTACAGATGCATTAAAAACATTAAATATAAAATGCTGTATGTAAATATAATAAATTCCTCTGATAAACAGGAACTCCTTTTTGAGCTGTGTCAGAGAAACCATATTCTTTCCACGTGACCCAGATTATTATTTGACATTGTCGAGCAGTACGTATGTTCTGTGTGTGGCGGATGATGGGATGGCTGCCAGGTTTAGGCCTTGACATCCGTCTTCATAATTTGCTCACTTATAAATGACCTTGGCGGTGTTGTGTTGTACATCTAGGTGTGACAAGGGGAGGCTGTGCTCAGACTGAAAATAGCAATCTACCTAAAACCACAGGGGGCCATGTTGCTGCAGGTACCACTGATGAAATGTAACACGATCAAAGGGAATTAGTTTCAAGCTCAATGAGAGCTTATCACATCCTAAACACTGTTCAGCGTTTTATAATTCTGCACGGAAGGTGGGTAGAACGTTGGTGTTATACCTTCAGTTTCATTTGATCATGGGTTACTCGGGTAAACAGTAACAGTAACGCCACTTTACAGATTTATCTGATCGAAATCACACTCTTGTTCATAAATAATGGCTCATCTGTAACATAATTCTTAAAATAATAAAGGTTGGCCTTTTAGAGTTCTTGGTTTTATTGTAGACAAATACATTTTTAATTCTTTCATTTGTTTTGTTATACTTTGGTTTCAAGGTTCTCATCGATTTTCAAAACCTTTAAAAAGACTTTCATATTTTCCACACAGGGAAAACTGAGGAATTAGAACACTGATCTTCTGAATAAAAGATGATCATTCTGAGAGTTTGATGTGTACATGTAATAATAATAGTATAGGCCTGTCACGATAACAAATTTTGCTGGGCGATTTATTGTCTCAGAAATTATTTTGATAAACGATAATATTGTTTGAAATTTGACAATAATTAGTTATTATTGTCAAATTTAAGAAGAAATGTTGGTTAATTTTTGTGTATAGTACCTCTTTTGACCACTGGATGGCAGTATAAGACTGTTTGAACCAAAAGATGGATAGTGAGGGAGTGAGCACTGTGTATCTTTAAAGGGTTACTATGTAATTTCTGTAGAATGCTGGGGCTTAGAAACATTTTCATCAGGTAAAAGCATTCTGCTCCCATGGCTCTGAGGGGGAGCCACAGTCCGTTCTCTGTTGAACTTGAGTTCTGCAGCTCCGCCCCCTGCTGTGTGTCCGCTCGGAGCGCTTCAATATTCTGTGATTATATGTAAATAAAACGTTTTAAAAAATATAATAAAACCATGGAGCACTTGTCCAACAACACAAAAACCAGCAGAAATCAGCAGAGCTTCACAAAGCCACGTTGGACATGATTTAATTTGCTCGTGACTTCCTCTTTTTGTCAGTGCAGGTCTGGAATGCTCCGCCCCCACTACATGTCCTGTCTCTGCGCTGCGAAGTTCTGTGATTATATGTTAATAAAACGTTTTAAAAAATATAATAAAACCATGGAGCACTTGTCCAACAACACAAAAACCAGCAGAAATCAGCAGAGCTTCACGAAGCAACGTTGGACATGATTTAATTCGCTCGTGACTTCCTCATGTCTGTCAGTCGATGTCTGGTGTGTCTGGAATGCTCCGCCCCCACTACATGTCCTGTCTCTGCGCTGCGAAGTTCTGTGATTATATGTTAATATAACGTTCTAAAAAATATAATAAAACCATGAATCACTCGTCCAACAACACAAAAACACCCTGAAATCAGCAGAGCTTCACCAGCCACTTTGGACATGATTTAATTCGCTCGTGAGTCGTGACAAATCCATTTCCTCATTCCTGTCAGTGAAGGATGAAGCGATCACTTGACTTTTGGCAAAAAAATAAAAGTCCAGCTCTGGGATGAAGAAGGGATATTTAATACATTTGTGTCACATACAAATCAGTCCTGCATCGCTTTGCAATCCTTTGAATGAGAACGAGCCGCGGCGCTGAGGCTGGGACAGGCGGGGGCGTGGGTTGGGGCGTGACAAACAACTCTGTTTTTATTGGCTGGTCATTGTCCGGGTCACTCTGTGTTTTTAGTGTTTTTATAAATGCTGATAGAGAAGCAAGGGGACTATAGTTTTTTTCAGAGATTACTTTGTCTAACATCAGTCTGTCAGTAGATAGTGACAGAGTGAAGAAATATGTTAAAAATATATTGTTAGAAAAGTTACAGACTGCACTACAAACTTACATAGTGCAGCTTTAAGAAAAATGGGAGGGAGGCCCCTTGACCTGACATGAGCTGTCTCTTCTTACTTTTTTTCGGTTCTTAAAATGGAAGACACTCTGTGTGGTTTGAGCTCTTTAGCATAGCATTTTTCACACAAGTCTTTTAATAAAAAGAAAATGGTAAACAAGTTCTCAGCTGAGAAAAACAACTTTTTACATGAAGGCACGGGTTTCAACAGTGAATTTTGGAGCTTCGACAAGACATAGGTTTTTTTCCTGAGGTCGGCCTGTTAGCTTAGCTTGTAGCTTAGCTTATCAGCTTAGCTGCTTTTAACAATCCAAAAACATGATTTTGGTTGGTTAAAATGGATTTTAAAGAAAAGAGAAAGGGAGAGGTGAAGAGCACCAGAGTGAGCCTTTTGTCATCCGGTGTCCAGTAGAAAGAGAGAGATGCAAAGAAACAATAAAGTCGATAAATGAAAATTAGGTCAATAATTTTCATTTATCATGCGATGAATTGATTTATTGTTTATTGCAACAGGCCTGTACTAGAATTCTAGTATTAGTGAGTCCATGTTCTGCTTTTTCAGTGTACATAGTACATGTATCCTTACTGACAGGCAATCATGGCTTTTTAGTATCAGATATTATACAATAAAATAAATAAATTAGGAATGATTGCCATATACATGTACCATATGATATGGCATACTTACTGTCATCGCTGAGTATGACTCAGCCCGCCACCTAAGACACTTCAGTTCTGAACATTTTGTGTGACTGAAATATCTTGTGGAATTTTAGGATTTAGTCAGGGAAGAATCTGGAAAAACTCAAAAGCAGTTTTGTTTTTATGAAATCCAGTGAATCCTGAGTTTGTCAAAACTTTCATTTATAAACTGATATGTGTTGACTTTCTGAACAAGACTTCTTTATAAATCAAAGTGAAATTATGCCTTTCAGTTTGCCCTCTGTGGTACAGAACATGAAGGATGAATGCTGCCTGGCAGAGAACTGAATCATGGTTCACAAATACCTCTTACTGTGCCAACATTTTCATGGGTCTTTTCTTTCATAGCTCGTATTTTCATTTAGTATTTCAGACATTCTTTCTGCAAGACAAGCGACTCCTAAGTTTACCGGTAGCTCTTATCAGCCAAACCAACACTCTGACTCCTCACACACATGAATGGGCGCCAACGCATCAAAGTAAAAATGTCTTTCAGTTTGCCCTTTGTTGACACAAAATAGAAGTCCTTTTCCCAACCATTTAGCTCCAGCCATGATTTAAAAATGTCCAACTTTGATAGTTATGTTTAGCATTTTAACATTTCAAAAAGATGACTTGGCAGCAAATTAAATTGCTTTGAAATACAGCAGCTCCCTCCACAACATATATGTGCACACACAATTACGAAAATAAATATATATGTGTACGGTATGTGTGTTTATAGAAGAAAATGTAAGTATTTTTGCTATATACGTAGTTAAAATCTTGTAATAAAACATGTTCTCTTATTTTTCCCTTCCATGCCTTTCCATTCTGTCACGATTTGCTGCTAACATCCAGGTAAGACACATGTTTTATTTTATTCAGCAAATAGAATTTTACAATTTCAGACTTTTGTTTATTTAAAATACACTTGTAGGATAAAAAGCAGACACACATGACAAGCCTATGCTTCATTATATTGTTGCTGTGTGCATCAGGTCTCAGCTGTTCACGTTGTCACTGTTGCCTCTAGGGGGCAGCATGAACTTAAAGTTGAGGGAATTCAAATCTGTCATGCTGGATGTTTCTTGTGCCAAATCACAAGTGTTCCTTTATGTGCATCCTTCATGTCTAATTTGTCTTTCTCTGTAGGCTCTGTGTGTCAGAAAAATCTTGGGTCTTACTGCTGCAGTCAGTTTACACCTTAATATTGCACATTGTGAAATTATAGACACCACTGTTTTTCTCCTCTGCCTGAATCATATATGAACACTATTTTTTCCCTCCCCATCTCTCCATTTTACGATAATAATATGCAAAAGCTGCTCATATGTCCCCCCAGCCAGGCTGCAGCTCTCTCCTATTCACTAATTTTCCACAAGCAGACGGTCCAGACTAAGAGCTTCAGTAAATGCTCAGGTTGTCATGACTATGATTGGAGCACTCAATACTACAACAACAGACTAAGGAAGCTCTTATAATGAATCCATAAAGGGTAGTGCAGTGGTAATTTAGCAAAAATACAAAATCCTTGGAAACATTTCCTTGTAAAGGTAGTGCCAAGAAATCTGTAGCTTTTGTTGAAATATTGAAGAACAACTCAGTTTGAAAGCAAAGTGCTAAATAAAATGGTAATTTTTTTAGCATACTTCAGAAACTTTGTTAAAAGCAAAGTTGACTTATTGAATTATTGTGTCTAGTGTTAAAACACAGAATACAATGATTGAACATGTATTCAAGAAAGCAGGTTAACTAACACACAGTACGTTGACTACCGGTAGTTAGCTGCATCCCTCATTAATTATTAGTAATTATGCAGTTATGATATTTTCCCACAGTAAAAACAAATCTTTGAGGACATGATTTCTTTGCTGCATGACTTGGAGCTGGAAGTTAAAAAAACAGTGTTCTTCTCAGCCTTCAGCGGCATGCTGTTTGATGGGTTGCACGTCATAAGAAACATTGTGGTCATCAGTGCCACAACTGGCCATGACATGAAGCAGCACAGAAATAATGGAGTACCTGGTGCTGCAGCAGCATACCAGTTTTAATATAGGGTCAAAATATAAAGCTCAGATCTCACTCTGAGAGCTGTCTCCTTGTACATCACGCTCAGTTTATTACAGAAAGTTGTCTGTCTTGTTAATTTTTGATTGAGAAAACCACTTGTACGTACATTTTATACAATTTAAAAGTGCACCGCAGACTCCCAAGTATGTTTTTTCTTTCAAGATAAAGACTCACAAAGCCAATACTTTTAATTAATCTTTTTTAAATAAATTTAATTGTCTGTTTCTCAAAAATGGTTATTAATTATCTCTTTATATGCAAGAAAGGGAGGCAGAGGTGAAAATACCTTAAAAGAATGACAAACAGCCCTGATTCCTTACAGCTTATTTATAGCAAACTGTGTCTTCATTTAGGCAGCTGTGGCTGAGTGGTTAGAGCAGTTGTCCTCCAATGGGAGAGTTGGGGGTTTGATTCTACCCGCAGTCCCATGTTGAAGTGTCCCTGGACAAGACACTGACCCCCTCATTGCCTCCAATGTGTGTCCCATTGGTGTATGAATGTGATATAGCACTGATTAATCTCTACAGATTCAGATTAGCTTTGTATACATATACCGGTAGTAGAGTGCTGTATGAAATGGGTAAATGAGGGCACAGATAGTGTTGTAAAGAGCTTTGAGTATCATGGTAAGATAGAAAGGTGCTATATAAGTACAGTCCATTTAGAAATCAGAGTAATTCTTGCAAGCACTGTACCTGTAGTTTGAAGACAACATTGAATACAGCAGTTTTTTTTTTTTTGTAAATGAAGAAAAAAAATATCAGGCTAACGAATGTATTATAATATAGGCCATGAAATAAGCTCTATAATTTACTGTTTACCAAATACTCTAGTGGCTCACATCCAATATTAAGAGCATTTATCGCCCCCAACTCAATATGATGGTGTAAAAAGTTCACGTAAATGTCTTTCATTATATTTCCTTTTTTTTTCTACAAAGCTATCACCCCAGTGTCTTGATGCGTCCCCTAGCTTCCAGTGCCTTAATTTGTCTAGACTGAAGCGTCCAATATGTTTAACGCCATCGTCGGTATTCTCAAAATGAGAGACAACACTGCAGTTGCAGATCATTTTTATATCATGCCTCGACTGTTGACATTTTTCTTTTTTGTCTGGCATCAGCAAACATTAATAACTTGCTTCCAGGCGGCTCATCTGCATTTGCACTGAGGTCGAATCAGCAGAGAGCATAAAGCAGAGATTTTTGTGTTGATCTTTCACAGTTTTATTTAGTTTTGTCTCACTGTGCCAGAGCCTCCATCTAAAAGAAATGTAACTCTTTGGATTGAGTTTATCTTCATATGTGCTCTTGCTGCTAGTTACAACTGTGACTCGATGTTGAATAAACATGCACACATTAAAAAAAAAATCTAATAATTCTGTCTTTGTATATAATTTTTAAAATTTGTCCCCCTGCATTAGTTTGTGCATTGATGTATACATGCTTTATTCAACGTGAAGGGAAATTATTTTCTGCTGAGGGATATTAACAGTGAAGGACCATTTGGAAAGGTGTGTGTAAAAGAAGTACTTCAAACCTTCCGGTGTTCTCTCGAGTGTTATTGCCAGCTCATGTTGCTCAGGGATTAGGCAGGAAGCTGGCTTTAAGGGTCGTTTCCTCACCAATATGCTGCTCAATTAGAGTACCGGGTATACAGTATCTTTCGTTGTATTTTCAGTCCTAGTTTGATTTCCAGTTGGACTTACAGCTGCTGCGTTCTGGACCAGTTGTAATTGTGCAATGGTGGTCTGACTGATACCAAACAGGAGTGAATTTTTCATTCATTCAACCTTTATTTAGTCAGGTAAATCTTTTGAACCTCATGGGCTCATTTACGAAAGCGACCTGCTAAAACTAAAGAACAATGAACAGCAATGGTAGAATTTCCTTAAACAATAAACAATAAACAAACAAACAATATTGAATTGAACACAGAATTGCAGTAATCAAGCCTAGATGTAATAAATGCATGTATTACTGTCTCCAGGTTATTTTTGGATAATATGGGCTTCAGCTTAGACAGTCGCCTCAGCTGGAAAAAACAGGATTTAACGATCATGTTTACATGACTGTTGAGTTTCATGGAAGGATCCATTATCACTCCCAAATTTGTGACTTTTTGTTTTTCAGACAGGGGTAGAGCAGAAAGGTTCGATGCAGTGGTTTGTAGGGATGCACCGATAAATCGGCCGGCCGATCGATCGGCTCCGATTTCCTTAATTTGGGGAGATCGGTGATCGGCCGATCTTTAAATGAGAAGCTGATTTTATCTACCGATTTTATCTGCCTCAGCAAAGGTTGGAAAATCCTGAAAATTTAGGGTGCATTTTGACCTTTTAACACCTGAAAATCTGTATCGGCCAAAATCGGAATCGGCAGGTCAGACTTTCTAAAAATCGGTAAACGATGATCGGCCAGAAAATTGAAATCGGTTCACCCCTAGTTGTGATTGTGTTGTTGGGAGGGAACAACATGGCTTCAGACTTCTTTTCATTGAAACTTAAGAAATTTAAAGCCATCCAGCCCCTGATGTCAGCTAGGCAGTTGAGCAGAGGTTGAATAGAGCATGTACCATTGTGTCTTAGGGGGAAGTAAATTTGACAGTCACCGGCGTACAAACCAGATTCCAAAAAAGTTGGGACACTAAACAAATTGTGAACAAAACTGAATGCAGTGATGTGGAGGTGCCAACATCTAATATTTTATTCAGAATAGAACACAAATCACAGATCAAAAGTTTAAACTGAGAGAATGTATCATTTTAAGGGAAAAATATGTTGTTTCAAAATTTCATGGCGTCAACAAATCCCAAAAAAGTTGGGACAAGTCCATTTTTACCACTGTGTGGCATCCCCCCTTCTTCTTACAACACTCAACAGACGTCTGGGGACAGAGGAGACCAGTTTCTCAAGTTTAGAAATAGGAATGCTCTCCCATTCATGTCTAATACAGGCCTCTAACTGTTCAATCGTCTTGGGCCTTCTTTGTTGCACCTTCCTCTTTATGATGCACCAAATGTTCTCTATAGGTGAAAGATCTGGACTGCAGGCTGGACATTTCAGTACCCGGATCCTTCTCCTACGTAGCCATGATGTTGTGATTGCTGCAGAATGTGGTCTGGCATTATCTTGTTGAAAAATGCAGGGTCTTCCCTGAAAGAGATGACGTCTAGATGGAGCATATGTTGTTCTAGAACCTGAACATAGTTCTCTGCATTAATGGTGCCTTTCCAGACATGCAAGCTGCCCATGCCACAAGCGCTCATGCAACCCCATACCATCAGTGATGCAGGCTTCTGAACGGAGCGTTGATAACAACTTGGGCTATCCTTGTCCTCTCTGGTCTGGATGACATGGCGTCCCAGTGTTCCATAAAGAACTTCAAATCGTGACTCATCTGACCACAGAACAGTCTTCCATTTTGCCACACTCCATTTTAAATGACCCCTGGCCCAGTGCAAACGTCTGAGCTTGTGGAGCTTGCTTAGAAATGGCTTCCTCTTTGCACTGTAGAGTTTCAGCTGGCAACGGTGGATGGCACGATGGATTGTGTTCACTAACAATGCTTTCTGGAAGTATTCCTGAGCCCCTTACACGCACAGCGATTGTTCCAGATTCTCTGAATCTTTTGATGATGTTATGTACGGTTGATGATGATAACTTAAAAGTCTTTGCTATTTTACACTGGGTAACACCATTCTGGTATTGCTGCTCTATCTTTATGCGCAACAATGGTGGAATTGGTGATTCTCTTATCATCTTGGCTTCTGAGAGACATTAACCGTGTTTCCATCCATTTTCATTTCGAATTTTGAGCTACCTCGCAAATATGTAAATACAAATTAATGCAGATCAGAAGTGTTTCCATCTACTGGCTTGAAGCGCTTCTTCCAAGCCGCGCACAGCGTCATTACGTCAGACGTCAGCGTCATTACGTCAGACGTCAGCGTCATTACGTCAGACGTCAGCATTGCGCATGTCTACAGTAAACAGGAAGTAGCGGTTGAAAACAGAACCCGGCCACACATCTCGTCAAAATGGAGAGAATATTTCAGGTACGTGTTGCTATCGGGCAAGTTGTATTTATTCTGTCATGCCAACTAGTTTTAGCGATGTTACATGTTGTCCGGAGCGGAAACAGCTGAACGTCACGTGACGTGAATGTTCGCTACGGCAGAACTGAGTCGGCAAATCTGTTTCCATCTGTCGTTTTGCGCATCTGCTCATTTTCGAAGATCCCAAAAACCACCTCAAGCGAGCGTATAAACTTTTTGGCGAATTTGAGGAAGTAAATTCGCATTTTGCCGTTTCCATTAAGCTTTTCTGCTGCGATACTTCAAAATGCGCATCTAGAAACCTTGATGGAAACACGGCTATGACACTCTGAGAAGCTCTTTTTATACCCAATCATGTTGTCAATTGACCTAATTAGTGTTAATTGGTCTTCCAGCTGTTCGTTATATGCTCAATTTCCTTTTTCCAGCCACTTATTGCTACTTGTCCCAACTTTTTTGGGATTTGTTGACACTGTGAAATTTTGAATCAACATATTTTTCCTTTAAAATGTTACATTTACTCAGATTAAACTTTTGATCTGTCATCTATGTTCTATTACAAATAAAATATTGACATTTGCCATCTCCACATCATTGCATTCAGTTTTTATTCACAATTTGTTTAGTGTCCCAACTTTTTTGGAATCCAGTTTGTAGAAGTGGGAAGGTATGTTGTGTTTCCGGAAAATAACACCAAGTGGCAGCAGGTATAAGGAGAATAGGAGATGACCCAGGATGGACCCCTGAGGAACCCCCCATTTAAGTGTTGCTGCAGAACTAAAATCTTAGATGGAAACACAAAAGGATCTGTCAGTGAGGTAGGATCTGAACCAATTGAAGGCTGACCCTTTGATGCCCACCCACTGCTCCAACCTAGCAATGAGGATCTCATGGTCAATGGTGTCGAAAGCGTATGCAAGGTCCAATAGGACAAGCAGCACAGAGTCACCAGTGTCTGTGGATAAGAAGATGTCATTAAAAATCTTCAGTAGGGCAGTTTCAGTGCTGTGGAGGTTTAAAGCCAGATTGGAACAACTCAAGGATAGCGTGATCCTCCAGGAAGCACTTCAACTGGGACTCAACTATTTTTTTTGTGACTAAGATATATGCTAAACGAACGCTAACAATACACTAAAAGATCTAAGATGTATGCTAAACACTAATAATGTAAAATAATATGGTCTATTAAACAGCAGCCTGAACTCGAGTCTGTAGGGAGTAGATGGGGATAAATGAATACAGCAGCATTTCAATGTTTAAATAAGGTCAAGGAAATTTTCTTCTAATCTTCTTGGATTTTACCCTTAAATTGTGCCCTACCCTTCAAAAGTTATGTTATTTTTATTTTTTAAACCATTGTCACTATATTTATCTGGTAAATTCAAGAAAGCCAATAAAGCTCACAGGTAGATACAAAAACAAGTTTTCTGCTGGCTCCACAACATGTTTTTCTGTTTGTTTTTCACAGCCAGAAATCAAATATTTGCCTCGGTGCAGTTCCCTGTTGAATGTGGAGTTTAATGTGCAATTCAAGGCCTCTTCAAGGCAGTAAAACTAAAATAATCAATACCCATTTTTAAATTGAAAAGAAGAGAGGTATATTTTAGTGATTCATTTACTTATATCCTACAAAACAATCTATGTGAAAAAAAAAAGCACAACAATGCATTGATGTGTGCAGAGCAGCAAGATCATCTGTGTGTTTTTATTCTGTTATTCTACCGTGATGGATGACAGTAACGAGGACTCCATGGCTACATTAGATTTCTCAGCTTTGTTTCCTCAACAGGCCCACAACATTCAAAAGCATGTACATAGTATTTACCACAGCCTCATTACTTTGCCAGTCCTCTCCAGCTTTAATCAGTGAAAAATTACAATTTGTGTCAAACTTCAAGATAAGCCAAATTAGTGCATATTTGGCACAACTATTATGTTTGTAAAAGTTCTTGTTCTACTATGATTTTGTTTGTACCGGTAATTATTGCCTAACTCTACTCTCTGATTTAACATATGCCAACTCAAATCCTTCGGTTCAAACAGTCTTATACTGTACTGTCATCCGGTGGTCAAAAAGGCACTACACTCAAAACAAATGAACAAAAATTTCTTCTTAAATTTTACAATAATTACTGATTATCAAGTTTCAAACAATATTATAGTTTATCACAATAATTTCTGAAGCAATTTTATCGCCCAGCAAAATTTGTTCTTGTGACAGGCCTAATCTAGAAACTAAACCTCTGTCTCATGAAGTGAGTTCAAGGCAGTTAAAATAATTAAACATGTAGAATTATGTTTTCCTCATTGTATTCTCCTTTCATTCTTTTAATGGTGGGGATTTGTTATTGTGACGATCTGGTAATATAATAATGTTGACTTAGAAATCTAATGGATAAATGCTATGAAAAGACTGTGGTCTTCAAATTACTCTTACTATCTGCAAGTTTCTGTTTTTCTGATTAAATGTTTGGACTCAGATGGTGTCTCCCGCTTCATCTGCTGTTTATAATATTGGTATTTTTCCAAAATTCTTACATTTCCATTGATCTTGTTAAACTTTTTTTTGTTAAAGATTAGCTTGATTTAATGATGCAGATTACAGGATTGTATTCTTCTTCTCTTTGTATTGACATAAAATTAAACTACTGGTATGCGCGTGGCTGTTTTATTGCACATCAAAACTGATCTGAAGTGTCAGGTTTTGGGTTCTTGAGGCCGTGATAATCTCATAAATATGAGTCTGTGAAGTTGAATGTAGTGGAGTTGCTAAGGGCCACCAGCACCCACTTGTGCTCAATACTTTATCTGCCCTGATCTTCTCACACACATTACACCGCCTCACAAACACCAGCATGCTGCACTAGATAAGTGCTGATGTGCTTTAATTTGTGGTGAGCGTGGGAGAGTAGGACCCCCACGGGGCCATCAGTCTCATTGCCAGGCTCACTGCTGCTTCTTTCCCCTTTACCAGCTGAAGATGCACCTGCAAAGTCAGCACCAGCAACAAAGTTCATTTTCTTGTTTTCGTTCCTCTAAAACTAGCAGAATTTGCCAGGTTTGATCCAACCTTTTGTCTATAGAGGAATACAAAATGTTACTTTTTTTGGTAGAGTGTATCTAAACCAGTTCATATTGCATGGTCTTTATTTAGTTCAATGTAACATGTATAGATTTTTGCATTTTATTTGTTTTAAATTGCCCGAATCTAAGACTTTTCATGCTGACCAACTAATAAGTGGTGCAGATTGGTTACAAGTATTCCTGGTTTTAAGCAGTGTACTGTACTGTATTTCACTGGTAAAATCCAATACACTGTTTAGAGGCAAAGCACTGACTTTAAAAAACTGTGTTTATGTTCATTGAACAATAAATGTCCCATGCTAGTTGTATTGATTAATTTCCATTGAAACAGGCAATACATTCCCCACAGTTTTATTGTGTTAGCCTGCTTTATTAACGTTATTGCTTTCACTGTAATTAACACTTGTTTTCATTTAATTAGAGTATCAAATAAACCACTCTTGTTTTTCAGTGATCTTAACATGGAGTCTAGCAATGCATAGATTGTTAAAGAAACTCAAAGTCTTTGTGCAATTTTCTACCTAACGTGGAGACGGTTAATATAAGTTACAGTTACCTGAGTTACAAATGGATGCTTGTAGCTTTTTTCTTCTTCTTTCAGCTGCTCCCTTCTTTAGGGGTCGCCACAGCAAACTTAACTCGCACAAAGACTTGGCAATTATTTTTACATTGGAAGCCCTTTCTGATGCACCCACAGACCACCCAGCTACCACAGCCCTCTGTGTGGAGCAGAGAGCTGCCATATAGGGCACCCAGGGGAGCAGATGGTGGGGTTAAGGGCCTTGCTCAAGGGCCCAAAGTGGGATAAAAGAGAGTGGAGGCGGGTATGGGTGTTTCACCTTTTCCACCCACATTTTGATGTTGTCGGTCCCGGGAGTTGTACCGGTGATCTTCTGATCACAAGCCCACCTTTGCTAACCTCTGTGCCACCACTCCCCATGCTTGTAGCTAAGATAGCAAAATTGTAAACTGATTTTCCTCTTCTCCAAATAAAAATAAGTACTGTAATATAAAATGCCCAAGGAAGTCATAGCTAACAATGAAAATTTCAGATTTCCTAAAGGTTTTGCATTTACTAATAGTCAATACTGTATTAATGTTCCCAGATTTTATTTAATTTTTACTTTTTGCATTGCTGTGGTCTCAGTTATTCGATGCATAGCAGCAGTTTATTTAAAGCTAAACTTTTATGTTAGCAAAAAAACTAAAGTGATTTTCTCCTTTTTTCCTTAATACTTTTCTCTAAATAGATTAACAAAGTCTTCTTGTCTTCAATATATGAAAATAAAATAAATTCCATTGTTAAAGCTGCACTCTGCAGTTTTTGTAGAATGCAGCACTTAGGAAAATTTTCATCTGGGAAAGCATTCTGGTCCCTCTCCACTCAGAGCCATACAGTATATGGCTCTGCTTCCTCTTGGTCTCAGTGAAATTCAGCTCTGCTTCCGAATGCTCCGCCTCCACTGCATGTCCTGTCAGTAGCTGCGAAGTTCTGTGATTATATGTTAATAAAACGTTCTAAAAAATAAAATAAAAACAGGGAGCGCTGGTCCAGCACACCAGAACACCATGGAATCTGCAGAGCCGCGCGCAGCCACGTTGGACATGAGTATAATTTGCTCGTGACAAATTCATTCATTTCCTCATTGTTTCTGTCATGACTCAGTGGAGGAGGAAGCGATCACGTGACTTTTGGCAAAAAAACAAAAGAAAAGTCCAGATCAGGGATGAAGAAGGGGAATTTAATACATTTGTGTCACATACAAAACAGTTTTGCATCGCTTTGCAATTATTTCAACGAGAACCTGCGCGGCCGCGGGGGCTGGGAAAGGGGGGCGTGGGTTAGGAGCGTGAGAAGTGAGAAGCTCTGTTTTTATTGGCTGGTTAAAAACTCTGTTTTTATTGGCTGGTTAAAAACTCTGTTTTTATTGGCTGGTTAACGGCGGGTCACTGTGGCTTTTTAGAAATTCTTATTTACCACCTGGAGAAGCAAGGGACTATAGTTTATTTTCAGAGATTACTTTGTCTAACATCAGTCTGTCAGGAGATAGTGACAGAGTAGCTGCGAAGGCTAGCCTGTATAAATAAAGGTTGAATGAGTGAAGAAATATGTTAAAAAATATATTTTTAGACAACTTACAGACTGCACTACAGAACTGCAGACTGCAGCTTTAATTTAGGGCTAAGTTTTTAGCAGACTAAATTAGACAAACTGCCTGAAACATTAGCATGCACACTATTTTTTGGCTACATTGATTTAGAATTTGTTTCGCACATGAGGGAAAGTATACTTGTAAAAGCATTTGATTCGTTTTATGTATTTTTCTGACTTCGAGTTACTTTGATTTGTTCAGTTCTGTTAATTTAACTTTGTGGACATTTGGTACAGGTTTTACTTTATGCACAATGATTGATGAGCATCTAAGGTTCTATCAGTACATCAGCCACAATAAAGAGGTAGTCTTAGGTTCAGTTTAGAGTAGGGATGCACCGATCCATCTATTTTTACATCCAATTCGATACCTAAACCTGTATAATTTTTTCCAAGCCCGACCCGAAAGCGACCAATTACCTGTAACTGTGATTACAGGCTCGAATCCCCCCCCCCGCCAAAAAACTCAAAAACGTACATTGTTTTAAAAATTTTACTGCTTTTTTAAAGCAAATCAGTTTGACATGATTTAAAAATGTATTTCAAAGAAAGGAAGATATAAGATTTCTGGATTACTAACTAGAGTCAGTGGATTATTATAGTTTTTATAATATTATAGTTACGGTATTATCATCTTTCCCATTGTCATCTCCATCTTCACTCACTGCCCTCTCTACCTGCCTGGAGGAAATAAGGGCATGGATGAATCAGAACTTTCTTCAATTAAACTGCTCCAAGACTGAGGCCATACTGATTGGCACCCCTCACCAGATACAAACATCAACTTTAACAACAATCTCCTTCTCTGGTCAAGACATCCCCCTCTCCACCTCTGTTACAAATCTTGGAATAAAAATGGACTCTCATCTTACATTTGAAAATCACATTAAGCATCTGTTTAAAACCTGCTTCTTCCATCTTCGAAACATCTCCAGACTTCGCCCATCTCTAACTTTTTCTGATGCTGAGAAACTCGTCCATGCCTTTGTCTCCTCCAGGCTCGACTACTGCAACTCCCTGTTTATTGGAATCCCTGGCAAAAATCTTCAGAAGCTTCAATATATTCAAAACAGTGCAGCAAGGATTTTATTGAGAGCTCGTAAATTTGAACATATTACACCCATTCTCCATAACCTCCATTGGCTTCCTGTCACCTACAGAATTCAGTACAAAACTGCTCTCATTACACACCAATGCTTACACGGAACTTCACCTGACTATCTAAAGGACATTCTTGCACCATATTCATCCACCCGGTCTCTACGATCACAGAACAGTAATCTACTTCACATTCCACGAACCAAATTAAGGACCATGGGAGACCGGGCATTCAGTGTGGCTGCCCCCCGCCTATGGAACTCCCTCCCTGACTACCTGAGAGCTCCACAGTCACTGGTTGACTTTAAAAACGACTTAAAGACTTTTCTTTTTAAGCGAGCCTACTCTGCCTCGATATTATTATTGATTTTATTTGTTTTATCACTTGTTTTTATTTGATCTTTGATTTTTGTTGCACTTTGTAGCACTTTGAGATTTTTGTTAATGAAAAGTATGTAATAAATTAAATTCATTATTATTATTATTATTATTAACAGTTGGCGGCCACGCCAGTTTGCGTCATCAACGCCCGCATCCGTTGACACAGCGGCTGAGTCCAGTTAAGCTTCAGATGGGTCGCTGGCAGTCATCCATCTGGACTATTTTTTGCCTCTTTCAACCGTCCAGCGCACGGTTAAATGGCCGTGCGCGGCTGGTGATCCAAATTGGATTGTTAGCCACGCGCATCCGCTGATGTAATCAAAAGCCCAACACCGACCCAGCCCGTCCATACAGCACATT
>JBBPBX010009646.1:30340-59635 GCA_038048925.1 Garcialebias charrua | reverse complement strand
CCACGCCGCAGCCTCCAGGCACGTCAAAGTTTTACCCGTCCCCATACTCCCAGAGACCCGGGTAAGGCAGGGGAAGGGGTCAGAGCGGAAAGAAAGACCAGTGGAAGAAGTGACGGTGTGCGGGAGATGTTTTTTCACAGTGTTTTTGTTTCAAGCAAATAAAGTTTCTGTTTTTGAAAACAGTGTTCTTTGTTCAAACACGATGGTTGCCCTTTCTCCGAGGCTCGTGAACGCATCTCCGAACTCAGATGACAAAACAGTCGACTGTTTCCTCACAAGATGTATCACAGAGCCGGTCTGTACGTGCGCTACGTGACCCACCTGTGAGCCCCCCGCCGCCTCCCCACTCAACTGGGGAGCGCGCTCACGTGACTGCTTCCAGGCTCAGAGCTCTGAACAGCACGAACGAGTCGGGCACACTTTTGCTTTCTTTAAAAAGGCTAATTTTCATGAGCCTGGTCTGGACACTTCTGTCCCGGCCAGGACTTTGTCGTATCTCTCGCCATCCGAGCATGCTTCAGGTACAGTCACTGACTCATTCAGCAAACGCCCTTTTCCAGCCGGGTCTCCCTTGGGCCAATGCGGACTCTGTCCGCATGGCGGCGATAGAGACCAGTCTATCTCGTCTCAGGCGAAGGAACGTTATGGCTGCTCCGCTGTCGAACCACAGTGCAGCTTGGCTCCAGACTTGCTCGTTAAACAGCTGGTTACGAGGTCTGGTTCTGAACGGCTACGCTCTGCAGTTTGCAGGGACACCGCCCAGTTTCAATGGGGTCGTGGGGACGAAACTCACGTCCCCGGCTCCGGGCGTGTCGCTGCAGTTAGAACTACAGGAACTACTGACCAAGAACGTCATTTCCCGGGTCCCCTTGGGCGAGGAGCGCACCGGGTTTTATTCAAAATATTTCCTGGTCTCCAAGAAGTCGGGAGGTCTCAGACCGACTCTGGATTGGTCGGCTTTCAACAGATACGTTGTCAAACGTCCATTTCATATGTTGACGATAAAACGTGTGCTCGAGTGTGTGACGTCAGGGGGCTGGTTCGTAACAATCGATCTCCGAGACGCTTACTTCCATGTACCGATCGTGAAGAAACACCGGAAATTCCTCAGGTTCGCCTTTCAGGGAACCTGTTGCGAGTTCAAGCGCCTCCCCTCCGGGTACGCGCTCGCCCCGAGAACTTTCACGAAGGTCATCGATGCAGCCCTAAACCCGCTGCGGTCGCAGGGGCTGAGGGTAATCTATTACATCGACGATCTATTGCTCCTGTCTTGGTCGAAGACAGAAGCAGCAGAACAGACGCTGATCTTAGTGAATCATTTGACCCAATTGGGCTTTGCCATAAATTGGGAAAATAGCTCCACTTCACCAGCACAACAAACAGTTTATTTAGGCGTGAGTCTCTGCACCGTGAGCATGAGAGCTCGCCTCTCAGATCAGAGGAAGGAGTCGCTGACGTCACTCCTTCAGCGTGTCCAGCCCCACAGAACTGTTTTCAGCGATCACAATTATGCGGCTGTTAGGGATGATGGCCGCGGATCACGCTGTTCTAAAACTCGGGTTATTGAACATGCGGAAGTTACAGAGATGGTTTATTCGCCAGAGAATAGACCCTGTACGCCACGAAAGACGCCGAGTCACGATCCCTCCCTCAGTGAGGACGGACCTTGTTTTCTGGGGGAATCCCAGGACTCTGTCAGAAGGGGTTCCCCTGGGCAAAGTGACGTCACGGAAGGCGGTCTTCACCGATGCGTCTCTTTCCGGTTGGGGGGGCACATGCCAATCTCAGACGGTGGGCGGGACGTGGCCACCCGGCACGTCTCTTCACATCAACGTGTTGGAATTATTAACAGTGCACAAAGTTCTGAGGCACTTTGTTCACATGCTTCGACAGCAGGATGTCCTCGTGCACACGGACAACAGAACAGCTGCTGCTTATATAAACCGCGAGGGCGGAGTCCGCTCAGCGCAGCTCCTGAACACAGCCAGGGAGCTGCTCTGCTGGGCTCACGTTCACCTCAGATCACTGAGGGCTGTTTACATCCCAGGTGTTCTAAACAGGGGGGCGGACATCATGTCGAGAGGGGGACCTCTGGACAGAGACTGGACGTTACACCCGAACCTGGTGTCCCAAATCTGGACCAGGTTCGGGAGGGCGGAAGTGGACTTGTTGGCGACGCGAGAAAACTCAGTGTCCCCTGTTTTTTTCCCTGAGTCCCCTCGACACCCCCCCGCTAGGGGTGGATGCATTTGCCCACAAACCATGGCCCAAAACATTAATTTATGCGTTTTCCCCGGTCCCTCTACTATCAGCACTGCTGGAGAGAGTGAGGGAAGAAGGAGTATCAGTAATTCTGATCGCTCCAGAGCGCATGAACGCACCATGGTTCCCAGTTCTGCAGCAGCTGGCAGGCCGCTCCTGGAAGCTCACCTGGAGGGACGATGCTCTCCTGCAGGCAGGGGGCGCAATAAGGAGTCATCCAGTAATTAGGTCAGCATCTGTGGGCTTGGATGCTGAACGACAACGCTTAGAAAACCTTGGGTTTTTCTAAAGAGGTCATTGGAACCATTCAGGGTTCACGCGCGCAGTCTACAATCGCTGTTTATGCATCAAAATGGGCTGTTTTTCAGCGCTGGTGCTTAGAAAAACAACTGGACCCATGTTCATGTCATCTGGGCCACATTTTTCTCATACTTACAACTGTTATTGGACAGAAACCTGGCCTTCAGCACCGTTAAAACGTATGCTGCTGCAATCTCTTCATGTCATGAGGGGGTTTAATGACAGAACTGTGTTCAATAATCCCCTGATGAAACGTTTTTTAAAGGGTGCTCGCCGTCTCAGGCCGGTCTCTCGTCCCTTGGCCCCTAAATGGGATCTAGTTATTGTGTTAAATGCTTTAACGAAGGATCCTTTTGAGCTTCTGAGTGAGGTTTCTTTAAAACTCTTATCACTCAAAACAGCTCTACTGTTAGCATTGTCATCAGCTAAAAGAGTGAGCGACCTCTCTGGCCTGTCTGCCTCTCCTTCCTTCCTGAAGATTCAAGGAGATGGGTGTTCTGCTGAACTCAGGCCAAATCCTGCGTTTTGAACCTAAGATTATCACAAGTTCATTCAGGTCCAGGATCATCACATTGGATGGTCTTTGCCTTCCTCCTCATGCTAACTCTGAGGAAGAGCAGTTGCATTTACTTTGCCCAGTGCGAGCCCTCAGGTGTTATGTGAATCGCACAGCTGCGACACGTAAATCTGATAGGCTCTTTGTGCATTTCAGAGAGTGTTCTCAAGGTCAACCCTTGACCTCTCAACGGTTGTCACACTGGCTGTGTGAGGCTATTTCCCAGGCCTACATTTCATCTGGTCTACAGCCTCCTGACGGTGTTAGAGCTCACTCTACTCGAGGGATGGCGACTTCCACAGTTTTACTCAGTGGCGTCTCTGTGCAGGATATCTGTTCTGCGGCCTCCTGGTCGTCTGCCACTCCTTTCACCCGTTTCTATCTACAGGACGTTTCCAGCTCCTCCTTGACACATTCGGTTCTCAGGGTTGCTGTAAAATGAATCCTTTATTTTCGTTATCAATAAGAATCATTGATGAACTGACACAGTTGTTTATGTCCTTATTGAGGGGTGCTATTTTTTTAAATAGCTTTTCTCTCATCATCAGATGATTGCTCACCTGCTTGCCTCTTTTGGTGTGGCGGTTGCCAGGACTGGTTATGGTTCAGTCAGACCCAATGGGGCATGGACCATATCATGCTCCGCCCTTTAACCCAAAAGGCGTGGCTTAAAGGGCTACGCCCACAGGAAATGGAACGACGGTTACGTATTGTAACCCTAGATTCCATGAGTGTGGGCGTAGCCCTTTAAGCCTTTGAAGCCCCATTGGCTCTTTGGCTGAAAAAATTTATTTGCCATTGGGAGCAGTTCCTCGGTCGAGAGGGGTTCTTATGGACCGAGGGCGTGGGCCCACAGCAGGTGGGCGTGGACTAGAAGTTTTCAAATGTTGGTGCAAAGCACAGGGTAAACCCAAAAGGCGTGGCTTAAAGGGCTACGCCCACACTCATGGAATCTAGGGTTACAATACGTAACCGTCGTTTTCGCATTGGCCAGCCCTCAATGCCCCGGGCCGCCCCTGGGTGGCTCTGGGCCACCCGCGTTCATTATGCATTTGCCGCAGAGCCGCCTTGAAGTGGGTGGGCAGTTCTCTGGAAGTGGGTGGGGTGCTCTCTTCACGTGGGTGGAGTGTTCGTGTTTTAACACTAGCAATACCAGTTTTTGTCAAAATGACAATTTTACCTATGCAACCCATGGGATTGTCAAACTGACAAATTGAATTAGCATTTTTAAAGCCATTGGTATGTATATGAGGCCATTCCATTCTGTTGGCGTTTTAAGAGAGGAGACTCGGCAAAAAAAAAATTGTTAGCTGGATATATATATACAGGTAGTCCCCGATTTACGAGCGCTCTGATCTGCGAGGTTCCAGACTTACGAGCTGCGAATTTTTGGAAAAAACGAAAAAAATACTGAGTTTTCATGTGTTTTTTCACCACAGTTAGTTAGTTAAGCATATGGACACACGTTTCCGATCATTTTTATGCACTCATAAGCAGTTTTTGGATGAAAATAGAGTGTTTTTAGTCGCGCTAGCGAAAACCGTTCCAATTTACGAGCGAAATTCCGGATTTACGAGAGAAATGGCGGCCGTTCCAAATTACGAGATTTCCGGTTTACGAGCGCCTCGTTGTAACGGATCTCGCTCGTAAATCGGGGACTACCTGTATTAGTGTTTCTGAGTTAAATTTTTGTTAATAACTGATCACAAATCAGCTTATGTTACAACGTAAATAACACGAAGCGCACACCCATTTCCGCCTTTCAGCGCGACCTGAATGTCATTAAACAATAACTAATATTGTCTAACTGTTGCGCGCAGCCAGGGTTTTAAAATATAACGAATAATCTCTAACTTTTACGTGCAGCTAAAATGTTAAGAGGAGTGATTCCTATATGGGTAAGGTGGACACCTGAAAATCCAGTCCGCTGTTTAGCTCAACGCGTTAGAGCACTGCTGTTTTGACCGGGAGAAGCGGGTTCGCTTCCCGCCTGGGACAAAGTTATTTTACCTTTTTTTTTTTTTATTGGAGTAAATAAAAAGGAGTTTGTTAACCAAACAGACTCCTTTTTATTTAAAAGAAAATGTGAATTAAAAAGAAAAAAGTAAAATAACTTTGTCCCAGGCGGGAAGCGAACCCGCTTCTCCCGGTCAAAACAGCAGTGCTCTAACGCGTTGAGCTAAACAGCGGACTGGATTTTCAGGTGTCCACCTTACCCATATAGGAATCACTCCTCTTAACATTTTAGCTGCACGTAAAAGTTAGAGATTATTCGTTATATTTTAAAACCCTGGCTGCGCGCAACAGTTAGACAATATTAGTTATTGTTTAATGACATTCAAGTCGCGCTGAAAGGCGGAAATGGGTCCGCGCTTCGTTGTTATTTACGTTGTAACATAAGCTGATTTGTGATCAGTTATTATCAAAAATTTAACTCAGAAAAACTAATTCAGCTAACAATTGTTTTAGGGGTTTCTCGTTTCTGTAGTTAAATTTGAATGAAATTCAACCCTCGCGCTGAGGTTGTTTGAATGAGTCCCGCCCCTGCTGCAAACAACGAATCAAATGTGAGCAGTACATGACGTGAAACTGGGTCCGTACGGGGCTCGGCCCGATAGAACCACGATGAAGATGGTTCCAGAACAAGGGTGGATCCCGGGCGGAAAAGGTAAATGCGAATACGCCGAACCCGGGTTAGAAGCTGGGAGAGCCGGGGAGGGCTGGCCAATGCGTAAACGGCTACAGTGACTGCTGGATATAGGCACCAGTGACCTCCGGGACACGTTTAAAGCTGTTGCATTCTATTCATATACCCATCTGCTCACAATTCAGGCTGCTATATTTATACTGTATTATTTGACATTATTAATGTTTGCTACAAGCATACATTATTGTTTTAAATAAATGTTTTACTTGTTTACATTACTGTTTAATCTTTTTATGATTTCAATTGAAAATTGTTTCAGAATCGAAAATCGATTCTGAATCGAAAATCGATCCTGGAATGAAAATCATTTTAGAATCAAAAATCGATTTTTAATTGAATCGGTGCATCAAAAATCAGAATCTAATCGATTCTCCAGACACAGAGATTCGCACCCCTACACAGAATATAGTGTAACACCGGGTTCGACCAAACCAGAACCAGCTTCCACTGACCTTGTTTCACAAACAAAAAGCAAAAAATGTGAATCTCTAAACCTATAAAAAACCTATAAACAATTATCTCTAAAACTACTTCTAATGTCCAGCACCACTGGCAGTGTTGCGGGATCGACTGCCCTAATGTTTTAAAGTTTCGTTTTTGATGTGCTGCACTTTTCTTTCACTTTTGCAGCTTAATAATAATAACTATGGTAATAGTTTTGGTTTTCTTGTGATTTATCTACAGTATGATAAGTCCAGCATAATATACACTCCCAATGTTTTTTGTTGGTCTTTGTTTTTTTTTTTTGTAAATATTAAATGACATATTTTTTGTGTGTTTTTTTTTTGTATCTTAAAGGATACCATGTTTTCAAATTGCATCGCCATTAATATTTAGTAATTAAATAAATAATAAAACAGGAGCGTTTATGTATTTTGTAGAGAAATAACGCTAAATGTGTTATTTCATGTTTTTTAGCAGTTTTTAGCAGCAGCTCCGGGAAAATCTGCCCCTCTCCATATATGGGTATTGACGTCACTGATGTATCCGCCTTGAATGCAGGCGGAGCATCATGCATCAACAGCTTCCTTATTTCTGCCGAGTAGTTACGAATAAAACTAATAAAAACGATGTGTTGCCTAGTTCTGCTCTAATACCTCGAAGGATGGCGTTAGTGTTCATTATTTTCCCAAAATCTAAAGAATTCATAATGGATTTATAAAGTGGACCGACCAGCAAAGAAGGCTTGCACCTCGACATGAGAAATTGGGAGGTTTTGCGGGTAAGACTTTTGCTCTATTTAATTTACCCGCGCGCATGACGTGAGGTCCACTCTGTGTGTATTGCTTGCCCATGCGGTGTGTCCGCGATAGATGCAGCGGGTTAGCGGCTTATTAAAAAGTTCTAAAAAAATTAAAAAACAGGGAGTGCTGGTCCTGAACACACAGCCCACCAGGAAATATTTAGAACCTCTGCAGCCACGAGTTTAACTGCAGTTTTAACTCTCACTCTCATAAACCTCCATCGCAAACTCACTCGTGCCTTCTGAGTGGAGCCTATTGACGTTACTCCGGACTTCGGCAATCTTTGGAGGGGTTTCCGGATGTTTCCGGGACTCCATTGTTTTTTTGTTGTTTTTTTACACTCGCCTGGCCCAAATGCAAAAATGAAAATAGACATTAGGGCTGAACAATTAATTGCATTTGCAATAAAATCGCAATATGATAAAACAAGATTTTGTAATCGCGAAGGCTGCAATTTGATTGGTCACATGACCTGGTTAAGTGACTTGTGAGTGAGTGGAGCAAACCAGAGCAGAGAGCGGGAGAAGTCAACACTGCGCTTTAACCAGTTGCACAATGACGTCAGGCTCGACAGAAGCTGATACATCTGAAAGTTTGGTACCAAAGAGGGGCAGCACGTCCGTTGATGGCTATAAAAAAACAAGACGCTGTGCGTGAGGTTTTTTTCTACATCTAAAAGATTTAATAAGAACAGATACTAGTTTACAGTATTTTGTGTTCAGAGTTTGAATTCCAAGAAAATAACAAGTTGGTTAAAGCAGATTCTCTTTATGTTTTTTGCACTTTAGTTTTTATTTTGTTACTGGCTGGAAAGCAGTAAGTTTTTTTTTTTAATATCTAATTTTTTATATTTATTAACTGTCATGTGAAGTTCAGACAGTAGTTAGGAAGTTCACTTAACATATTTACTATTATGTTTATGAAACAAGAAAAAATAGAAATGGTGAAAAGAAAAGGCATAGATTTGTTTGCTTTATTGTAATCTCTGCTTTAAATAAATCTGACATTGTTTATTATAAAACAGATAGATTTATTGCTTCTGTTTGTTGAAAAATACTTGAGAAGATATTAAAAACATAATCGCGTTTTAAATCGCAACTGCAATTTATAGAAAAAAAATCGCAATTAGATTATTTTCCCAAATCGTTCAGCGCTAATAGACATCACATTCTACTACAGTAATTGTCCAATATGGTGAATTGTTACTGTCACGGTAGGTGTTGTCCTTTAAGATCCTATGACATCATCTACTCGAGTTCTACTCGAGCTTAATTATGTTAATGTCGAGTTAAAAAATATGTACTCATTCAACCCGTAGTGGACAATCATAAAAGAAAGCATATAAATAAAAATAAAAAATGAATGGAAGAAAACGATATAAAAAAAAACGAAACTAAAACATCTACAATATAAAGCAATGTAAACTACTAAAAACAGGAAGTCCCCGTGACTCAACGAGGCTAGCCTGTATAAATAAAGGTTGAATGAATGAACATGTCTGCATTGGTTTGTGCCATGAACTTAACAGATGTTTGAATATCGAGATATATATCGTATATCGCAATTTATCTTAAAAATATCAAGATATTAATTTTGATCCATAGCACCCAGCCCTACTTTAAAGTATCCCTAGAGGTCAAAAAGGCTTTCAAAGCATTTGATTTGGACAGGAACGTGTCAGACACTGGTGTCTACAAAGTTTCAAAGGTAAACTGTGGATCAGTCTTTTGGTGAAATGTAAATAAAGAAAGTAAAGCGAATATGAGAGCAACATTGCTCTAAACACTATGAAAAAAGTTAATTACAGTATTGTTGCACAACGTCAAAGTTTCTTTATAAAGCTGGTGGCCCGGGAACCAAATCAGGCCCACAGGTGTGCTCAGTTCGGCCCACCAAAGGGTTAATTTTTAAATAAACCCCATTTTAAATTGTACAACAAACTTAACTAATGAAAATAACTGCTGGATATCTGGGCCCTGAGCTCTTGGCTTTCAGTAAATGTGGCCTGCTGAGCAGTTTGAATAGTCCCGTTATAGAGGCTATGTGAGAAGCATTGATTATGTGTTATCTTATCGATACTGTAATCAGAAAATGCAAACAGTAAACTGTGTGTCCATTTCAGTTTGGTATATAATCAAGCAACCCATACTGTACTTTGATACCCGTCTACCCTGTTAATCCACTTGCTTTCTAGACAACAGAAACAAAAACATGTTCACCAGCAATCTGCTCTTGCTTTGTTTTGCCAGATCTAATAGGACTAAAGCTTCTTACAATAACACTGAGTAATGCGCACACACCAGGACCCCCCCTCCTCAGAAGGGCATCAGCAGCAGCACATCACCCAGTTAAGAGTGAAGAGCCGCCATCCTCCAGGGGGTGAAAAATAAAGAACAACCATCTGGGGTTTAGTCATGGTGATGCCAGTGGCTGGGGTGCAGCTATGGGGAGAGTGCAGGGGCTCTACAAGGGGATGTGAGGAAGAGGGACTGCAGTTGAGTATGGTGAGAATGGGATGAGAGAAAAATAAATAGAGCGACTAATTATTAAACATGCCAAATACAAGTTGTTGACCTTTCTTTTTTCACAATTCTCCCCACACTTATTTTCTATCAGTAAACCAGTCCAGTCTCAGTATCGGTACTCTCTTTTTTCCACAGCCATGTTTGATGTAAAATTGCAGTTTCTTTTTCTGATCTTGATGAAAACATTTTCCTACATCCATCCCTCACTGGACGCTGTGCCTGAAATAATCCTTTATGTCTGTGTACTGTACTTGGACAGACACAACTTCCAGTCAATACCAGGTTATTAACATGATGCAAAAATAGAAGTTTCACTTCCTGATTAGGCCACAAAAAGGTTTCTGTATTTCTGTATTGAACGCCTTTTTTTTTATCAGAAAAAGGTTCAATTATTGGTGATGGATTTTCCTTACTAGTCTTTTTGTTCTGGTGTTTACAGTTTGGATCTTCTGCTCCATGTCTTCTTTCCTGTTTCAAATGTTATTTTGTGGCAGCACTGCAACACAACATACAGGCCTGGCATAGTTACACAGCATTTTGGGTTGTTTTCTGCATTTCTGTGTAAATGACGAAATTTATTCTAATTGTAATGTGTTTATGACTACAGTATATTTAGAGAGAACAAATAAAATGATTATTTAAAAAAAAAAGAGAATTCCCGTGTGGGTGGGTCCTGAGTTGTCAAAAGGTCTGCATGCTCATGCTCATCATCATCATTATCATCATCGGGGGTTTCCTTTGCAGTGAAATGAAAACCTCTTTTTCCACACTACAATGGTTTGGTAGCTTTCCCTAAGGTACAATTTCCATTTACTTACAGAAACTGTGTTTCCATCTATTTTCAATTCGAATTTTGAGCAAATTTTTGAAAATTCGCAAAATGTAAATAAAAATTAATGCGAATCAGAAGTGTTTCCATCAACTGGCTTGAAGCGAATCCACCAGGCCACGCAAAGCGGCATTACGTCAGACGTCAGCGTTACGCACGTCTACAGTAAACAGGAAGTAGCGGTTGAAAACAGGAACCGAACCACACATCTCGGCAAAATGGAGAGAATATTTCAGGAATGTGTTGCTATTGGGCAAGTTGTATTTATTCTGTCATGCCAACTAGTTTTAGCGATGTTACAGCAGAAACAGCTGATCAGTCACATGACGTGAATGTTCGCTATCTGAGTCGGCAAATCTGTTTCCATCTCTCGTTTTGCGCATCAGCTCTGTTTCGAAAAAACCCCAAACCACCTCAAGTGAGCGTATCAACTTTTTTGCGAATTAGAGGAAGTTAATTCGAATCGTGCCGTTTCCATTCACCTTTTCTGATGCGATACTTCAAAATGCGCATCAAGAAATCTTGATGGAGACACGGCTAATGTCACCAGAAAAGTAACAACAAAAACTTTTCAACCAAAAGAAAAGAGTGAAATATGTTTTTTGCATCATCAACAACAACAACAACAACAACAACAACAACAACAACAACAACAACAACAACAACAACAACAACAACAACAATAAATAGTAAAGCAAATTTTGTTTTTGGTCTCTGAAACAGTTGTTTGTAGGTAGTATTTTTGTTTTTGATCAACAACGTCCAAAATCAAAAAAAAAATCTGAAACAATCATTTATCATTTATTTAACTAAAATAAACATACCTGCTCAATGATGGCCCATTCAAGATCCAAATACGGTAAATACAATAATTGTCTTCCAAACACTTACCGGTAAATATTTTTTTTATAAAACTGTTAAACTGAAAAGTCTTCATCCATATTAGCTCAATAAAGCCCAAATCACAATAACAAAACCTCCTGTTGACATATCCTGTCAACTATTTTTTTCTCCTAGGTTTTAATTGTGTCAGTCCTTCAGAGTAGTGCCACCTCAACACATCTAAGATGAAACGTGTGAACAATATGTTGTTATACCCATAAATACCCATTTGTAGTGACAAGTCGCACATCATTTGACATGAGGGTGAAACTGAAACTGTTGTGCAGAGGCACAAGTAAAAGAGTAAAACATTATATAAGTGAGGTCATCTGTTTTACAGTTGCATGAAGATGTAACATTTGTATAAACTGTTTGTTGATAGAAAAACTCTTAACCAACCAGTTATAACATATTTATCATTAATGTGTCATGTTTGTTGTAGGTCACAATATCCATCCATTTTCTTTTTCTTTTTCTTTTTTTTTTCTTTGTGGGTCACGGAGGTCAATGGTGCCCATATCCAGCAGTCACTGTGTGCAAGGCAGAGTTACACCCTGGACAGGTTACAAGTCCAAGGGTCACATAGAGACAAACAACCTTTCACACTCTCACTCACACCTAGGGATAATTTAGAGTTACCAATCAATGATATATAAATGTGAAAGAACAATTTATTATTTTATCACAAATGTTACAAAGATCTTAGAAGCCTGTCTTGTTTTCTTTGCCCACTTGTCATTTTTGTTTTTCCAGTGTTTCCCTTATAATTATACGTGCAGGGCACCCCACCCTGCCAACAGAACTGAGCGCCCTGCCTACCTGACTGTGAAATAACAGTGAAATCCCATGTCCTAGTCCAGTCTAAAAACAGCCTAGTTTATCAGTACTGGAAGTGTGCATATTTCTAAAAAAGGAAACTGATTTCAGTGAGGAAAATGACAAGCAGTTAATGAAGATGCTAAGCAAACAGACAACAATGTGCCAAGTAAGCTGGCAGGAGAGTACAGGATGACAAGTTAAGGACAGAGGTCATTGGCAAGAAGGCCAGTGTGTGGCAAAGACAAGGCACCTCGCTGAGGATCAAGGGAAAGAAGCCTCCGGCATCGTTTTACTGACAAACATCCAAGAAACCAAAGAAATGCCAAAGAGACAAAAAGCTAAGCAGGGTGACACTATGCTAAGCATCATGTTGCTAAGCATCATGTTGCTAAGCATCATGTGCGGACCAGCTCTGTGAGGTGCTGGCTGACATCTTCACCACCTCACTTGCACTGGAGTCAGTTCCCACCTGCCTGAAGACCGCCACCATCATCCCAGTCCCAAAAAGCTCCACAGTGACTGGTCTGAATGACTATAGACCGGTGGCCCTCACCCCGATAGTCGCTAAATGTTTTGAGAAACTGGTCATGTCCCACATCAAGACAGCCGTCAACATCAACGAGGACCCTCATCAATATGCATATCGTGAGAACCGATCAACAGAGGACGCCATCTCCTCCGTGGTCCACACTGCTCTCACCCACCTGGATCAGAAGGACTCATACGTGCGTCTGCTCTTTGTGGACTTCACATCTGCCTTCAACACCATGATCCCCCAAACTCTGATAGACAAACTATCCACACTTGGACTAAGCCCCTCTATTTGTAACTGGGTCTTAGACTTCTTAACAGACAGACCACAGTCCGTGAAGATCCACAACTTCTCCTCCTCCACCATCACCCTCAGCACTGGCTCTCCTCAGGGATGTGTGCTGAGCCCTCTTCTGTTCACTCTGCTCACATATGATTGTATAGCCACACATCCAGGCTGTCATATTGTTAAGTTTGCAGATGATACAGCTGTGGTGGGATGCATCACAGATAATGATGAATCCAGCTACAGACAGGAGGTGGAACATCTGGAGAGCTGGTGCAAAGAGAACAACCTTCACATGAATGTGAAGAAGACGAAGGAGATGATTGTGGACTTCAGAAGGAACAAACACACCCACACCCCACTGTATATAGGTGGATCTGCGGTGGAGGTGGTCTCCAGCTACAAATACCTGGGTGTACACTTGAATGATAACCTCAGCTGGAGCAATAACACCACCAGCCTGATCAAGAAAGGTCATCAGAGACTCTACTTCCTCAGACGGCTGAGACGAGCCGGTCTGAGAAGCCCAGTCCTCACCTCGTTCTACAGGTGTGCAGTGGAGAGCGTCCTGTGCTCCAGCATCAACGTGTGGCATGGAGGCTGCACAGTTGCAGAGAGAAAAGCTCTGCAGAGAGTGGTGAAGGCTGCACAGAAGTCTGTGGGAGTCAGTCTCCCCACCATCACAGACATTTACACCTCCAGATGCAGAAAAAGAGCCACCTGCATCATGAAAGACCTCACTCACCCAGCACACTCACTCTTTGCACCACTCCCCTCGGGACGGAGGTTGAGGAGCATCAAATGTAGAACCACTAGACTGAGAAACAGCTTCTACCCTGAGGCTGTCAGACTCATGAATAAATAAATAATAAGAATAAACACTGCAAAATGTCACATCATACTGATACTGTACTGATCTGTTTCTTGTTGCTGCGTTCATCTGTGACCATCTGCTCATGTTCGTGCTGCTGTTTATAATGATGTTTTTCTACTACATTAGGGCTTAGTGTATTACTAGCTGATGTGATGTCTCTCTTAGTTAATCCTAGATGTTATTATTGTATTTCTCTTGCATTTGTTGTTGGATGTAACTGGGACCCTGTGTACATAATCTCGTTTTCAACACATGTACTACATGCGGTGCAAATGACAATAAATTCTCTCTGACTCTGATGTTGACAGTGTGCTGTCTCCCTACAGAGCATTCTCTCATACTAAAACCCCACACACAAACAGAGTGGTGTAGTGTACGCAATCCAGTGCAGCGAGGACTGCCCAGACCGTTACATTGGAGAAACAAAAACCCCACACACAAACAAAGTGGTGTAGTGTACGCAATCCAGTGCAGCGAGGACTGCCCAGACCGTTACATTGGAGAAACTAAGCAGCCCATCCACAGAAGAATGTCCCAGCACAGGAGAACAACCTCCTTTGGACAAAACTCAGCTGTTCACCTCCACCTCACGGATAAGGGTCACTCATCACCAGCACTCTGCTTACTCACTTGCTTCCTCTCCATCTCAAGGACACTTTTAGTCTTGCCCATTCCCACTCTTCTCTCCTTCCTCTGCATTGCTTTTCCATATTGCTGCCTGAAGTCTTAAGGCTCCGGCAAAGCTCAGCGTACTGCCTGTACGCCACTCTACTCTATGCGCGCATTCTGTGCGCACGCGTTCGCTGGCATAGCTCTGCTTTCGTTCTCGCGTTAAATGCTCGCGTTTTCGCTCCAGATTCTTGTTGTAATTTGAGGAGATGCGCGCAGAGGGGACAAACTGAGGTCGCTGATTGGTCACTTGCTGACACGCCCACTGAAATGATTGACAGCTCGGGTGAGAGAACAGCTCGGGTGAGAGAAAAGCATGAGCTGGCCGGCTTCAGCCCGCTGCGGTGTTTCTAAACTTTATATGTTAATAAAAAGTTCTAAAAAAATAAAAACAGGGAGCGCTTTTCCTGCAGCCCACAGCCCACCAGGACATATTTAAAACCTTGCGCAGCCAGGTAGGACCTGAATTCATTCATTTCAGTCATGGAGTGAACGGAGGAAGAAGCGATTACTTGACTTTTGGCAAAAAAACAAAAGAAAAGGCCCGATCAGCGATAAAGAAGAGGAATTTAATTAATTTGTGTAACATATAAAACAGTCCGGTGCCAGGCAGTTTATGGTGAGACAACGCGCATCGCGTACGCGGTCGTAAAAATTGAGATTTGCGCGTTCGTGCCCTGCGGGGCTACGCTTTTGTCTCTGCGTACGTACGTCGTACAGAGGCGTACTGCTTGTACGCGCAGCTCTGCCGGGCCGTTTAGGAAACTGGAAACCAGTGACAGTGAAGTGTATCAACTCAAGAACAATGTGCAAGGGGCTCCTTTGTAAGGCTGACCAGGGAAAGCGAGGAAGCCTCCATTATCACTGACCACCACCGTAGAAAGAAAAAGGCTGCCACATCAGCACTGTTGAGGTTAGTGCTGGACAATAATTCAATAACGATAAATATCGCGATATACTTTTATTCAATAACGATGATATGAAGTTTAAGCATATTTTCGATATTTCGATAGGATTTTACAACGTTTCACTGACGTTTTTCTGTTTCTGTTCGGGTTGGAGCGGCTGCTTCAACAACCCGCCCGGACAGAAAAAGCTGTGACACAAAACGTGCGTGGTGACGTCGTTGTTACGCAGCGCTCACTCCAGCAGCAGGCGTTAGCGGTAGCAGGCTAAAAGCTAAGCTAGTCTCCAAAGCGCGTTAAGTTTTCGCTTCAAAACGAGTCAAACGAGTGCTCATGACCGTCAGAATGTGACTGAACAAAGTTTCACAAGCGAAGAGAAAGCAGACGACATCACTGATGAGAGGAAAGACTAAAGGCCTTGTTATACTTGGGCCGTCGGCCCGTCGGATGTCTTTTACCCCCCGTTGAGTGAGCAAACATTGCGCAACTTTTGGCCGCACACCCGCTGTGATCCCCCGGTGCAAGCGCTTCGTGTACATAGCCCCCAAGCAGAACTCAGAGAAGCCGACGATGCGGCTCGCAGTGTGTGATTGGTTCAAAGTTTGTGGGCGTTTTTTGTTTTTGCTTTGACAGACATTTGAAGAGAAACTTGTCTGTACCGTGCGCCTCAGCACACTACCCAACACACACACACACACACACACACCAAAGCATGTGCGCGCCTGCATGCACCCTTTAAAAGAAAGCAAACTCCGCTGTTAGACAACGAGTCCTGGTGGTCGAGTGGTTAAAATGTTGCGCTACAACTCCAAAGGACGTGAGTTCGAATCATGGTTGAGTTTTTTTTTTTTTTAATAATACGGTTATACGGGTACAGCGTGCAAAACTGTAACTAAAGCCTATTTTTATTTTACAGAAGAGAGCTTTTGCTTTGGTTTTGTGTGAGAAATCATTTAATATCTTATATTTTTTTATATATGTGATTGCTATTTGAATTGATTGTTAATTTTGTTTGAAGAAGGGGCAGAAATAATGAGATTTTTTTCTTCTTCTGCCTGCTTTCATTTCATGTATTGTTTTGTTTTATAATGTGGTTTTGTAAATAATTTTCTTGTGTTTTTACAATTTGAAATGAATAAATTCAATAAAAAAAATAAAAAAAAGTTGGAAGAGGGAGGGAAGAGGGAGGGATTTATTATAATTTATCCCCCACGTCTTGCCAAGTATAAACACTCAATGCGGTCGGTGACACACGTCAGTGCTGGGTTCACTCAACGGGGGGTAAAAGACGTGAGACGCTAGTATAAACCCAGCTTAATTCGTCGGTGTGGACGTAGATCGGTTTTGTTAAACTGCAGGTCTCATCTGCAGCGAGGTCCTACTCGGTTTCTTTATTTTGCAAAACGTGACGGAGTCCTTCTAACTAGCGTTGGGAACATCTAACTTGTTTAATCTGAAGAGTTTCCACTCGATAGAATATGATGAGAGTCAGAAGATGAAGAACAATAAAGTTTGAGCCAACATTTCCCTGAAACTACAACGTAAACAAACAGCCCCAGCGCTACATGTTTTTTTAATTCAAAATAAAACAAATTCATCAGAAGAAAAAACACTGAATGAAATGTGCAGAAAGACGAAAATAGTGTTAATATCTGCCCCTTGTTTAAAAAATACAAAATAACTACAAACACAACAACCTTCACCTGCACCACACCCAACTTTGATTTAATCATCTTTTAAAACATAGTTTTAGAAATGTTTATGGTGATATCAATTCAACACAATCCTGTTTCCTGATTTACAACTCAGCTCCTTCACACTAGTCCTAAATGGAGTTTTACAAACATTTACATTCCCTTCAGGGTTTAATAACTTTAAACAAATTTTAATTGAATATTTGGGGGGTAATTTTTTAAAAAGTTTTATACATGACTTGTAAAATACTATGTTCAACCAAATCATAAAATTTTAATAATTTAAACTGATGAAATATTTGTTGGGTGACCATAGCACTTCCTAGTTCCTACTAATAATTCTTATAGCTCTTTTTTATAAAATAAAAACAGGGTTTGTAATAGTTTTACATGCTTTTCCCCAAACTTCAATACAACAGATTAAATATGGAACAATCATTACATTATACAATATATTCAAAACTTTGTCATTCAAAAACTATTTTACTTTATACAGTAATGCAATTGATTTTGTTATTTTTATTCTTAAGTAATTTCCATGAGATTTCTATGTCAGCTTCTTATAAATAACAACACCCAAAAGTTTTATTTAATTAACTATGAATTTCAATGCTGTAAATTTTAAAGATGTTTAAAGTTAAAACTATTAATATTGACACAGTTGAGAATTTTATGGCAAGAAAGTTCATGCTCAATAATCCAGGTACCAAATCCAATAATTCACAGTCAGGTCATCTGGACAGTTTCTTTTTTATAGAAACTGGATGGAGGATGGAGGGTGAAACGTTTCTATAAAAAATAAACTGTCCAGATGACCCGCCTGAGAATTATTGGGTTGAGAAGTTTATGTTTATTTGATGGTGATTTCAATCTTTTTGGAGGCTAAATACAAATACAAGGTGAACATTAATTTACAGCAAACCCCCTACTTACGACTCCATCGACCTATGAACAACGGGACCTACGAACGTATCATATTTAATAAAAATATGAAATTACTATATTAATTTTTTTTTTTTGTGTTTAAATGTTCTTAATTTCATGTGTACATCACTTTGTTGCAGCTGTGGTTGTTTTAAAGGCTTTATAAATAATAATTATGATAAAAATGATCATTTCTGATCATTTTTGAGCAATCTTGGGCAGCAGGAAGTAGGTCTTCAGTTTACACGGTCACAAATTAATGTAGAACACCGGACGCCATTTTAGGTTCAGTCACGGGGGTCTCCGGTCACAAATTAATGTAGAACACCGGACGCCATTTTAGGTTAGCTGCCGGGAGCTGGCCTGACCAGGATCGCATCATATGGATTAATTACTAGCTGGAATCGCTCTGTGAGCTCTGTGGACGTCTCAGGCTGGAAGAGCAGCCGCTCTGTGAGCTCTGTGGACGTCTCAGGCTGGAAGAGCAGCTGCAGATTGATCGCCGATCGCGCCGCCGCTCCAACACCAGCTCATGGCCTGGCTAGCAGAAGCTAGCCAGCTAGCTAACACAGGCCTTGAGCAGCTGCCGTGGTTAGCTCGCCTGCCGCCGCGCTGCTCGGCCCGACAACAATCAACGCATGGCAACCTAAGATGTCGGAATATATTTTTATTTATTCTGTAAATGTGAATAGCAATGTTTAACATTACAGTACACTACTGTACATGCTTAAATGTGTGCGCGCGCTCCGTTAGCGGTATTTCCACGACCTACGAACGGAATAAGGACCTACGAACTGGACGCTAATTTCACCCCCTAGCTACGGCAGAATCGAGCTGCAAACCGTTCTTATCTCCCTAACTCGTTCGTAACTAGGGGGCTACCTGTATTTGTATAGTTTATAGTTTTAGGCTTTTATATTGTTTATATCGATATCGAATTATATCGTTATCGACCGAAATTAAGAACTATATCGTGATAAAAATTTTGGCCATATCGTCCAGCCCTAGTTGAGATGGATCACTGAATTTGTCAGAAAACGACTCTGGCAGCACTTTCACAAAGACTTAACGTCTCAAACATGGCACATAACTGAAGTATCCATTAAACAAAAAGAGAAATATTTCAGACACAATGTATGTGCTTCACACATTAGATGTCCTCAAAGTTAAAGCAAAACAGGAAGTCCTGCAATTGACTTTTTTGCTCCAATATCTCAACAAATGTTAGTACAGTACTTTCTAAAGTTTTCAATCAAACAGCTAAACCGCTAAAGTCAAATAACAAAGTGAGCATGCATATTAACAAAGAAGTAGAAATAAATTTTGCATATCATTTATTTCACACAACCATCTTTAATTTATGCAGGCTTCTATGTAAGTAGTTGTCAGAAACTACATTCCATTAATGCTGATACTAGAGGCACAAACACAAAACAGTTCTGCAAAATGACCACAAAGACCAGTTTGGCTGCATGTGATGTGAATGATATGTCACAAAAGGTGAGCTTTCTGAACCAAGTGAACTTTGTGGAACCATAAAAGGGATTCAACAGAACACAACATACATTTCCATCATACATCATCAAAGCCTCAATCAAAGACTCCTATGGACAGAAAACAGCAAGGAATTCAGTGTCCCTTGCCCAGATGTTGGTTACCGTTACCGAGACCCCACTCTGCAGCCAGGCCCGGGGGAGGGGCTTGTCGGCAAGTGCCTGATGACCAATAATAATAATAATAATGTCTATTCCTGTCATCTGCGTATGTTCCCATACACAGACGAAATTCGTCTCTGCATTTAACCCAACCACCTACCAGGTGGTGCAGTGAGCAGCCCGAAAGCGCCCGGGGAGCTGGAGAAATAGGTGTGCACTCATAGACACCCCAAGCTGGGTAGTGGCCGGGGCGCGAACCCGCGACCTTCGGATCCGTAGTCAAAAGCCCTGCCACTAGACCATCTTGGCTCCTAAGTCTCTACCCATGGGGTAGAGAGCAGGAGGGGCCATACCAGTTGGGTGCATGTTGCCATGGGCAGTGGCCAAAGGGGGGGGAGGGGGGGGGGGGCTTGGCAGTCTGATCCTGGCTTACCAAAGCTGACTCTTGGAACATGGAACATAACCTCTCTGGTGGGGAAGAAGCATAAACTTGTGCATGAGTTTGAGAGGTACAGATTAGATATACAGTAGTTGGGCTCACATTGATGCACAGCATGGGCTGCAGAACAAATCTCCTTGAGAGGCTGGACCTTAATTCACTCTGGAGTTGCCCTTGGCAAGAGGCGCAGAGCTGGTGTGGGTCTACTTTTAAGGCCCCAAAATGAGAAGTTCAGTTATCCAGGAGAGACTCTGAGTAGCTGCTCCTCCACATCAAGAGGAAACAGTTGAGGTGGTTTGGGCATCTGGTAAGGATGCTCCCTGGACCCTTCCCTAGGTAGATGCTTCGAGCATGTCCAACTGGGAGGAGACCCAGAGGCCAGGGCATGCAGAGACTACGGTATTTCTCTCGACTGGCCTGGGAACACCTTGGAATTCTCCCAGAAGTGCTAGAAGTGGTGTGGCTCTAGAAAGAGATGTCTGGGCCTCCCTGCTCAAGCTGCTGCCCCCACGACCCAACTTCAGAACAGATCATGGGATGGATGGATAATCAAAGCCTGCCAAACTAACTGTTTATCAATCTATTTGATTAATTCTTCAACTAAATGCAAATTTCATTTGAGAGTCATCATTAATCTTCTCAGTAACAAATCGATTTATTGTTGTATAGGCTTTTAAACCCTTGGCCGAGTGGTCGCACATTCATTCATTCATTCATTCATTCATTCAACCTTTATTTAGGCAGGTTAATCCCATTGAGCCTCGAGGACTCATTTACAAAAGAGACAAGATTCATCACTAGATCACATCTGTGAATTGCAAATCCAGCTTTTTCACGTGTAGACTGTTATGACTCTTACAATCCTGCTCGGTGGCTCAAGGGAGGCTCAAACATGGAGGATATGCTTCAACATCCCATCCTGCCTTGGTCCATTCATAAATTGCCAGAAGGTGTCCAAGTAGGTGAGAGACAAGATACAAGGTGGAGTGGTCCCCAATCTAAGATGGGACTCACCTGTTAAATACTTGATTTAACTTAAAAGGTATCTCTCAGGTTTATCAATAACACAAATAGATCTACAATCATACCAGTACCTTTGTAAACATAATATATGCAGTCTTGTACAAAAAACTGTGAGGATTGAACCAAAAATGTTAAAAACATCTATCCATCCATTATCTTTTACCCGCTTCTTCCATTTTTGGGTCACAGGGGTCGCCGGTGCCCATGTCCAGCAATTACTGTGCGAGGAGCGGGGTACACCCTGGACGCGTCGCAGGGACACATACAGACAAACAACCATTCACTTTCTTACTCACACCTATGGACAATTTAGAGTTACCAATCAGCCTAATATGCATGTTTTTGGTCTGTGGGAGGAAACCGGAGTACCCGGAGGAAACCCATGCCTGCACGGAGAGAACATGCAAACTCCACCCAGAAAGGCTCCCAGACCGAGATTTGAACCAGGGACCTGCTCGCTGAGAGGCAGCAGCTCTACCAGTTACGCCACGGCACCGTGCTGCCCTGCTAAAAACATCCACAGATTAATTGTTTAGATTTGTTGCTTTAATTAAAACCATTTCCCTCAAACTAGATGCCCTTGATGATCACAAGTAATCATGTGGAGGCATGATTTTCCACACCCTTCTGACTCATCTTCTGTACAGTTGATCCCAGAGGGCAAAAGTATAAACAGCACTCAGTAGAGTAATACTGGAACATGTTCAAGATAAAAATCTGTGTTTTCCCAGTTTTCAGGTTTTAGATGTTTTACTAAAAACAATCTGAAACAAGCATTGGGGTATGTTCTCTGTTATTCAGAGGGTGTGTTGTAAGAATTACCTAAACATAGGCTCAGTGGTGATGCGCATCTGAATAACCCAACATTACAACAATGACTTGAACACATTTTACTTCCCTTTTCTTTACATTTAAGCAGAATGTTTGTGTGAGTTTAATGATCTGGTTGTTTTAGACTTTCAATAGCCACAACAGAAGTGAAAAGACATTCAAAAATGACAGAAGCCAATGAAACATACTAATGGATGTCCACAAAAATAAAAAAAGTAGAAAGAGCACAATCAAGTGAAACTCATCAGCTCACACTCTGTCATGAGCAATTACACAACCACTTCCTGCCTCTCAACTTGCCCACCAATCACACATTGTAAGCTAATTTACCTGATGTGTCTAGAGCAGGGGTCACCAACCTTTTTGAAACGGAGAGCTACTTCGTGGGTACGGTCATACAATGGGCACCAGTTTGATAAACTCTTTTGAAATAACAAAGCGTAAATTGAAAAAAAAAAAGGGGTGCACCGATTTCAATTTTCCGGCCGATCACCGATCACCGATTTTTAGAAAGTCTGACCTGCCGATTCCGATTTTGGCAGATACCAATTTTCAGGTGTTAAAAGGTCAAAATGCACCCTAAATTTTCATGATTTTCCGACCTGCGGAGGCCAGATAAAATCGGTGGATAAAATCGGCTTCTCATTTAAATGTCACATTTTTTTGTCATCTGTGTATATGTTTCCCATACTTGACAGACGAAATTGGCCTCTGCATTTAACCCAACCACCACCAGATGGTACAGTGAGCAGCCATAGTCAGCGCCCGGGGAGCTGGGGAAAATGGGTGTGCACTCATAGACACCCCAAGGTGTGCCGTGGCCGGGGTTCGAACCTGGGTCCTTCGGATCCCAAGTCTGATTCCCTAGCCACTACACCATCTTGGCTAAAGATCGGCCGATCACCGATCTTCCCAAATTAAGGAAATCGGGGCCGATCGATCGGCCGGCCGATTTATCGGTGCATCCCTATAATAAACATATTTTTAAAGGGGACCACACATTCAAAATTCACTTTTTAATGTTTTTTTACTCAACTTTGGGTATTTACTTCATAAAAAAACAGTGTTAAGGCCAAAAAAATGCACCCAGTGGTTTATTTACTCTAAGTAGATTTATTTTACTGTGATAATATAGGTTTCGTTTTTGAAATAAACTGGAAATCAATCTCGCTTGTGACGTCACAAGCGAGAGGACAACCCACCCCAACCTGAGTCCAGCCCCTCACCTAGCAACCCCATGTTAGGCTCAACCCACTTCTGTATTAAACACATGACTGTTGTTTTTCATGATTTCATCTCATCTTTTGTTTATATGTTCTTAATTTCATGTGTACAGCACTTTGTTGCAGCTGTGGTTTTTTAAATGGCTTTATAAATAAAGTATAATTGTTATTTTTATGTTTTAGTTCAATTTTTAGTGTATTTGCGATCGCTCCCAACGCGCAGCCGGCAAAAATTAAATGAGCGGACCCCCGGCGTAGGGACCCGCGGCAACGGGACCCTCTTCTGGCGGATGGAGCGGAGCTTCAACTGTACAGCCTCGCTGCTGCCTCGAAGCAGCCTCACAGCAGCGAGGACCTTTTCCTTACGGATTAATTTACGGGAGACACTTGGTGAACTTTGTGTTGTCTTGACTGGAACAGCGATAACTCCCAAAATCGCCGCGTGAAACGAGCGGAGCTGGCTAAAGCCCGATGCAGAGCTCAGCGTCCTCCCTAGACGCCACACACGGCACATTCTGTGCGCGCCTGTTCACCGGGCAGAGCTCTGCTTTCTTCTCACGTTCTCTGTGAGCAGCTGCACGAGGAGGGGGACTGAACTGAGGTCGCTGATTGGTCAGACACCGCGCATCGCGTGCGCGCTCGTAAAATTGGAGCTTGGCGCGTTCGCGTGAACGTTCAAAGGGCTTGTGCAGCTGCGACCGCACGGCGCTCACACAGCGGGGCGCCGCGCTCGCTCAAGCGCGGAGCTCTGCGCCGGCCTTAACACCGGAAGAGGAACAAGCTAACATTAGCATCGGATTCGGGTGGTCTCATGCTAAAAGGAGCAGCAAATAGCGGCGCGCTCAGTCGGGTTTCGGTAAGTTATCTTAAGCTAGCACTAACAGTAAGTCAAATGAGTAATAAAAAAAGAGCTAATTTTAAAACAACAACACATGGACCTTACCAAGCTCCGCCCAGAAACGCCCCCTAAGCTCCAAGATGGCTGCCCGTCTCCCAAGCGCAGCTTTGTTGTCAATAGAAAACATGGCGTCGACTGACTGCAGGGTATTTTTGAGTCGAATAGTGTATCATTTCTGCCAGATTCCAACAAAATATCAGCCATGACAATGGACAGGGGAACCAACAAGTTCATGTTATTTTTTTTTGTGGACGTTATCAAGTTGTTTGATCCACGCGATGCCTCCAAACAGCGTGCGCGTCACCGCAAATGCTACCGTCTGATGGGGAAAAACATCAGCTCCTCACACGCTCAGGCTCAGCATTATTACAGCTGTGGACAGGATCACTGATGCCTATTGTCCTGCAAGGCTGGGTAAGTCAGGCATTCATGGTTTTGAGGGTTACTTTTGAAATCAGCGATTTCTATTGTTGGCAAAAGTTTGTGTGCCTTGGTCGCAAAGCTAATGCTAACTGTAATCTCCATTCATTCCTTAAGTGGTTGGTTAGCCGTTGCTGCTTTAGCTGCTAAACACGCCGACAGCGACTTTTGTGAGGGCTAACGAGCTCAGCCGTCCGGTGTGTTAGTTAAAATCCAGCCTTCGTGTCACGATTTTGTGCAGTTTTAGGTGAAATCGACAGTAGAGCTCGTTGCGTTAGCTAGCTCATGTGGGGTTAGCGGAGCTGTTTCTTCCCAACTTCCAGGACGTTCAGTGAACTGTGGCTTTCTCTCATCGTGACCGCGTGTTGTTAACTAGCAGGTTTCAAAAGCAGGTCAACCCTTCTCTGCTGGTGAAAGAAATAATTGTTCAGTTTTGTGGTCGTGCACAAGCTTTGATCCAAGCAAGGCATTCAGTTTCACATATAGGGAAACGGTGAATTTTACTTCCACAAATACGGTCAGGGTACCTGACATCTCCTGTACAGATACCCCACTGACGGTGGAGGACCATTTTTCCAGCCCTGACGCAGAAAAATTCTGCACGTATGCTAGCTAGCAATGTAAGTAGCATGTGGTGCCGGTCTCACAAACGCTACCGTAGCGTTTGTTTTGTGAGACCGGCACGCACGTGGAAGCTGCGCTGTGACGTGTTATGGGCATTAGCCAATGAAACGCGGCCCTGTGGGCGGAGCTTGGTAAGGTCCATTACAGATACTGGCTGTTACAGAGGGCGTAAACAGATCGTTGAAGGGCGTGGACTTCAGAACTTCTATCAGAAACCGGTCGTTCAAAACGAAAGTTAAAAATGGCAGAATTAAAAAGGGTATAATTGATTATCTAAGAATTATTTTGTGCATTAAATTGAAGGAATAGGGTCTGGATAGCCCACAGAAATACCATAAAAATTAAAAAAAAAACATCTGAGGTCCCCTTTAAGAACATATTTTTAAGATAGACATTTTAAAATATATATAAATACAAAAAAAGAATAGCAACTGAATAAAATGAAATTTTAAATGCAGCTTAGTAGTGAGTTGTGCTATTTTTAGAACAGGTCCGAGGGCACCCAAAATGGTCCTTGGGGGCACCCGGGTGCCTGCGGGCATCATGTTGGTGACCCCTGGTCTAGAGCTATGTTTGTAGATTAACTAACTCCACCCAACAAATTCATCAAAAACAGAAAGAAAAGCAAATCAAACACGAAGGCTAAAATGACTTGTAAAATTTAAACAGAGGATTTTATTTAAAAGTTAGGATAAATAATTACATGTTGCTCATGCTTATCAGTTTTGATAAACTTAAGCAAGTCAGGAAAAAAAGAAAAGAAATTGAAGGCGGTGAGCTCAGTCTGACATACAGTATCAGAGTGCCCAGGCCAGCTTGTCCTGTTGCTGCTATGTAGCATTAAGCAAAACAAACATGTTTGCCTGACAGTTCCTCTCATTTCTATGACACAAAGTCCTCCGAAAGCAAACACGCTGGATCCAAACGTTCAGGTTTCAGAAGTATTTTGGAATATTTATCAAAACCACAGTAGGTAAACAAAATCAACCCGACAAATTCAGTCTTTGTCAGCTTCGTGCAGTACATCATGTTCTGGTGGTATCAGCAGTTTAAGAGAAAGATCTTGAATATTAAAGACAGGGTTGTCTAAGTTTTCAATCTGGCATCTGTCTATAAAGTCAGCTATACAAACCATTAAATGACAGGGTAAACAAACTTCAATCACACAATTTACTAAAATGAAAAGGTTGCTTTGTTTTTAACATGATATAAAGCACCTAATTAATCTCTTTTTTTATAATACTGTCAAATAATTCAAAAGTAATATTTTAAGGGTACTTATAAATGCACAATAGCACTTTTGTAGACAACAAGTTACACAAAGAAAATGTGCCTGAAACAAACATGCGATTCAACTCAAGACAACATTTACACAAGCAGGTACAGTATTCAGATAAATCACCATGACAAAAACATTTGCATATCTAATATCTGAGCAGAGTGATCATTTGTGAAATATGACAATAGCCAAATTAGATTTCAAATACATCAATAAAGATCAAATGCAATCCCTTCTTATGGACACAGCTCTTAAACATACACACAGAAAACACCTTTTTTTAATTTTTTTTATCAAGCACACATAACCTCCAACTGTTAAATATATCATTGACAGTACCTACACTTTAATTCTAACATCCTAAACTCGATTTAAAATCAAATCCAAAATCAAGAACCTAAACACTTGCTTTTCAACATTACACATTTATTCGAGAACAAATTTTGATATTTCATAAAACACTGTGGGACAGGTTTATTGGTATACCGGTACTCTTATGTTCAGACACTAAAATCTTATTCAAAATATGAGCCTTTTAAAGACCTAAAAAATTAACACTCGTACCTTTGAATGGTTCAAATGACTCGAGATTTTAAAAAAAAACTAAAAATATATATACAGGTAGTCCCCGATTTACGAGCGAGATCCGTCACAACGAGGCGCTCGTAAACCGGAAATCTCGTAATTTGGAACGGCCGCCATTTCTCTCGTAAATCCGGAAATCCGCTCGTAAATTGGAACGGTTTTCGCTAGCGCGACTAAAAACACTCTATTTTCATCTAAAAACTACTTTTGAGTGCATAAAAATGATCGGAAACGTGTGTTTATATGCTTAACTAACTAACTGTAGTGAAAAAACACATGAAAACTCAGTATTTTTTTCGTTTTTTCCAAAAATTCGCAGCTCGTAAGTCTGGAACCTCGCAGATCAGAGCGCTCGTAAATCGGGGACTACCTGTACAGTACTGTACTCTGATTGAAACTGGGTGAGAACTGCTACCTTCTAGTTCAGGGGTGCCCAAAGTAGGGCCCGCAGGCCAAAGTTGGCCCGCCAAGCCATTTCAGTTGTCCCGCCAAGCTGTCCTCATTACTTTATAAAAATTTCTTATGAAGAATCAATGACTCAACTCCACCCATTAACTTTATTGTTAGTCTGCATGACTACCATAATTTCACTATACGGATTACACAGTAGTAGATAATTTATGTATTTTTTAAATCATTTTAATTAATATTTTTATATTTCATTTTGACAGACTTTCTACCATCCCTTGGCAGTTTCCTGCCACTAAATAACATTTTCCTTTGACAGAACACACTTGTAAATCACAAAGTGTTTAAAAGTAAATTGTAAATATGAACTAGTTTCAGTGGTGATTTGAGCCTCTTTGAATTTAAACTCAGCACCCCTGAAAAATAAAGAAATCATTAGGATTATGTAAGGAAACAGTTCTCAAACCTTAGATTCACCAAAATATTGAATAAATATGGAATAAATGATGACAGTCTCAAACGGGCCAATAAAATCTATAATTTTTTTGCACCAGTCCCGCCACCTGTCAATCAATCCAGTAGGCACATCAGCAACTGACCAATCAGCAACCTCGATTTGTCCTGAAGTGAACACCTCTTACCTGCAGAGCTACAGCGGTGTTGCATTAAAAACGCTTTGCAGTCAGAGAGAGTTCAAGGATAACAGATTTTACATATTTTGTTTCATGTTAGCATGCATCAGGGTTAGTCTACTGTAATACACTTTTGTAACATACACCACAGTGCAGGAAATGGTATCTACTTTAACCAAAATTCTCTAGGGGAGGACCCCCAGATCCCTCAACCACCACCAATGCATTCTGTTCTGTGGTGTTCTTTATACAAAATGGAAGGATAAATAACTGTAATAAATAAATGGACTTTAAAGAAGTATTTGCATTTCATGTATTATTGCATAACTGTAATAAATAAATGGACTTTAAAGAAGTATTTGCATTTCATGTATTATTGCATTTGGCCCGCAACCATCTGATAGAGATTTTTAATTTGGCCCTTTCAGGGAAAAAGTTTGGGCACCCCTATTCTAGTTGTGTTGCCACCTAAACAGTTTAATGTAAGGCAAGGTTGGGATTCTTCTTCAAGGCACAATGCACTTGTTTACTCTATAAATTATTATAAATGTGTAATAAAATGGAGAATCTAACCTCTTACACTTCAGTGCACTATTAAGCTGCCAAAGTGTAAAGCAATCTTAACGTTTCCTTGAAATCCAATTGAGGGGTGGCACGTTGTCATAGTGAATGTGAAGGACAAATGGATATTGCTACGGCAAGTACCCGGTACATATTTTGTCTCGTTTGAAAAAAATGGCTTATACAGTACGTACTCAAGTTTTAAAGGTATTCACTGCAGAGGCTTGATGGTGGGTAAGACTACCACATGTATTTGTTTACCTACAGAAAAAACGACTACAGTGACAAAGAATGGGTGAACAATGGCGACGTCTACGAAAGATCGTTTGGGATTGAGAAGTTTTTAAAAACTTTATATATTGGTATGCTTATATTTGTTAAGTAAAGTATGCCAATACAAGTGCATTGTTTACATTAAGTGCAGACCTGGATTTCAGAACTGCATACCAAGATATCTGAAAAGCAAATGGAGCTTTCAAACAGCACTATTTGATGAGAGTACATAACCTTTAGCTTTACCAGTACATTAATAAGATCTAAAATTATTTGCAGAGTTAAAAGCAGACACCTAAGTGAACAGGGCTTTGCAACTACAGTACTGGTTTTTAGTTCCAGGATAAACAACAACAAAAACAGTCAACCCAATCCTCTGAGGAGCAAAACAACCACAACTTTCCTGTAAACTGGGCGCAATGCGATCCCCCCCCCCC
>JBBPBX010009646.1:9952-25792 GCA_038048925.1 Garcialebias charrua | reverse complement strand
TATATATATATATATGCTTATGTATTTCAAATGTTTATTTATCTTAATGTTGATGATTATAACTGACAACTAATGACAACCCCAAATTCAGTATCTCAGAAAATTAGAATATTGCTTAAGTTAAGACAACAAAGGATATTTAGAAATGTTGGCCAACTGAAAAGTATGAACATGAAAAGTATGAGCATGTACAGCACTCAGTACTTAGTTAGGGCTCCTGTTGCCTGGATTACTGCAGTAATGCAGCGTGGCATGGAATCGATCAGTCTGTGGCACTGCTCAGGTGTTATGAGAGCCCAGGCTAATCTGATAGTGGCCTTCAGCTCTTCTGAATTGTTGGGTCTATCTTATTGCATCTTCCTTTTCACAATACCCCACAGATTTTCTATGGGGTTAAGGTCAGATGAGTTTGAACAGGGATACCATGGTCCTTAAACCAGGTACTGATAGCTTTGGCACTGTGTGCAGGAGCCAAGTCCTGTTGGACAATGAAATCCGCATCTCCATGAAGTTGGTCAGCTTCAGGAAGCATGAAGTCTCTAAAACTTCCTGGTAGATGGCTGTGTTGACCTTGGACTTGAGAAAACACAGTGGACAAACACCAGCAGATGACACGGCACCCCAAACCATCACTGACTGTGGAAATTTAACACTGGACCTCAAGCAACGTGGATTCTGTGCCTCTCCTCTCTTCCTCCAGACTCTGAGACCTTGATTTCCAAAAGAAATGCAAAATTTACTTTCATCAGAGAACATAACTTTGGCCCACTCAGCAGCAGTCCCAGGCGAGACGCTTCTGACACCGTCTCTTGTTTGAGAGTGACTTCACACAAGGAATGAGACAGCTGAAACCTTTGTCTTGCATATGTCAGTGTGTGGTGGTTCTTGAAGCACAGACTCCAGCTTCAGTCCACTCTTTGTGAATATATCCCACATTTTGGAATGGGGTTTGTTTCACAATCCTCTCCAGGGTGCGGTTATCCATATTGCTTGTACACTTTTTTTCTGACACATCTTTTCTTTCCCTTCACCTCTCTATTAATGTGCTTGGACACAGAGCTCTGTGAACAGCCAGCCTCTTTAGCAATGACCTTTTGTGTCTTGTCCTCCTTGTGCAAGGTGTCAGTGGTCATCTTTTGGACAACAGTCAAGTCAGCAGTCTTCCCCATGATTGTGTAGCCTAGACTGAGACCATTTAAAGGTCTTTGCAGGTGTTTTGAGTTAATTAGCTGATTAGAGTGTGGCACCAGGTGTCTTCAATATTGAACCTTTTCACAATATTCTAATTTTCTGAGATAACGAATTTGGGGTTTTCGTTAGTTGTCAGTTATAATCAACCACATTAAAAAAATAGCATTTGAAATATATCAGTCTGTGTGTAATGAATGAATCGTTATTCAACCTTTATTTAGTCAGGTTAATCTCATTGAGCCTTGAGGACTCATTTACAAGAGAGACCTGTCTAATGATGACAACAGCAACAGTAGATTTTCCTTGAACAATCAACAATAGACAATCATAAGAGAGGCATACAGATTTTTTTAACAAGTTAAAACAAAGATATCAAAGTAGCAAAACAGAGATTATAAGGCAGATGTAGAAAATCAAAAACAGGAACATGTCTTCATTGGTTTTTGCCAGGATTCCAACAGATTCTTAAAGCCATTTAGAGAGGTCAAGGTGGAATTACTGAAATAAATCAACTTTTTCATGATATTCTAATTCTATGACCTAAAATTTTAATTTAATTAAAAAAAAAAAGAAACTTTTTTTAAATATATTTTATTTTTTGCATATGGACGAGAAAATAAATCTTCTCTATAATAAATATCTAAAATTGACACAACAACCACTTCACTTCTTGCACATATCTATTTTATTTTGGGATAAAGATAATAAAATTTCATCAAAGTTTCAAGTTATACTAAGTAAAGTTTAAGAACCGTTTTTACTGTTTTTGACCATAAATATCAAGTTTAAAGTGTCATGTGCAATGAAATTTTAATTTTGTTCCAACTGATCACAACTTTTAATATTTCAATACTTCTTCCTGAGTGTGCTTGTCACTAACAGAAGTAAAATATGCTTTTGTCTTGAGGGAAGATTCAACCAGAGTCCACGGTGCCATAGGGTGGCAGCAGTCAACAGCGAGTCAGGTCAGCTTTGAGTCTGCTACCAGAGTTTATTCTGGAGTTTTCTGCTCCAACTAGTCTGCTGTGAAAAAACATTCATTATAAACAGTACAGTATATGTATGTAAACCTGTGACACTAAAAATATGCATCTTTTCAATAAGTAAAAAGTTCATGTTTTGTAGTCATTTGAATTCTAAACGTGTTATTTTCTTACAAAGATCCTTTGTGTTTGTGTCTACTTGAAATGTTAATGTGAATGTTAGTAGTCTGTGTATGCTCAGACCTCTGTTAAAACTTTTAGGCACAATTTCACACATTAAATGCCCATTTTCTTAACCACAGTTGAAAACAGAAGATAATTGAATTTGTGTGTTTATCTTCATAATAAAAACTGTTTTGAACAGATTACTGTATAGTTTATTCATAATTACTTGGAAAAAGAGTCAAACTACTAAAGAAAGCTATAAAGTAAACTCTTTTTGCTGCGGATGAATGAAATATTCATTGGAAGTCATTTTTCCATTGAAAGAGATCAACCTATAGATGCTTATTTAAAAAAAACTGTTAATTATAATGAACATTTTTCTCAAGCACTCATATGTTCTTTATTCTCTTGTTTTGTCTTTTGTTCTCATTTTGGCCTTCGCTTACTTCTTTAAACGTTTTCTGTGAACATTGCAGCATTCAGCTTGGGTTCTTATGTAAGACCGGAACTGTTCAACAGAGAGCCCATTAGTGACAGCCAATCTTCTGTGTTCCTGTTTATGTTGTGTGCATGCATCTGCAAATTAAACACCCATTATTGGCATTTGTCAGTGCTGTCTGTTGCGTGTACTGAACCATGAGTTTATAGAGAGTTGGATTAATGTAGAACCAGCCTGCTGGGACTGTCACACACAGAAGACTCACCACGAGAGGGTGGGACTTAGACAGCAGGACAATGCTGGTGTTTGTCCAACGGCTGGCTTTCTCAACTTGCTCTCGCTTGACTACCACTGCTGCAAGCATTGTTTGGGAGGAAAGGAAAGTGGACAGCTTGATCCTGTGTGGGATGCATCACCATAGGTAAGATTCCTCTTCTCCATCATTGCTGATCTGTGATGCTTTTTCTTTTATTTGTCTCACGAGGCTTGTGCTGGATAAACTGAAGGGTCAGGGTGTTCTAGCCCAGTTTTGGGAAAAGCTGGAGGCTGGCTTGGTTTGAGGCACCCTTGTCTGTGCTTTGGCAGGATCACTACTGTGTGTGTGAATGGACCTAAAAGAAAGTTTCACAGAAAGAGGCTCACTGAAAGGCCAGAATGTGACTAGGCTTGAGTAGAAGATGAAAAGAATAATAAAATAAAATAAAAACAGAAATGCATAAACTGCTGAGGTGATGGGAGATTACTTCAAATGATGCATGTCCAAATCAAGATATTATTTACGTTACTCTCCGGTAATGACAGAGTGGAGGTAAAAATAGAGACAGAGTAGAGAAGGGGAGATTAAGAGGAAGAGATTAATTAGAGAGCTGAAAGAAGAGGAAATCAGAAGATTAAAAAGTTCCAAAAGAAGACAGAAATGACATGATAGTTTTTAAAAAAAAGCAATCCAAGATAACATTTAAACTTTATAACACACACTGCTCAAGCTTAATACAAACTTCAAGATTAACAAAGGGACAATCTTGATAGATCTTTTTCCAGCTTTGCTATAAACGCTCTATTCAGTCCTTTAAAAAAAAAAAAAAAAATTCCTAAAGCAGTGACACACCTACCATTCTTAGCCCTGGCCTCAGTTAGTTCCAATCCCTTTTAGCTGAAATCAGAGGCTTCGGATGTTTGTTTTCTTCTCTAATGCCTGAATATGTAAAAAATAAGTCATTCACATCCACCCACATTAAAATAAGCTGTGGATTTCATTTGTGGTTTGAGTTGGCAGGTGAAGGTTGGGCTGTGAGAGAGTGAAGACGGGGAGGAGGAAAGGGAAGAGAGACCAGCGAGCAGCCCCTAAACAGCCAGGATGGGAGAAAAGAAAGTGAGGTAAGAAGTTGGATCTTGTTTGTTCAGCTCAGTCAACAAGATACTTCAAATGAACGACATCTGCTGCTTTAATGCCAGTACTTTCATTTATTGTATGCACCATATGTGCATTATATTTGTGCCTCTGGTCTTGGTGATTTGATGCAAATCTGTGTATGCATGTGTGTGTTGTTGATCCCTTCACAGTCTCCCTGCTAAGCTGATTAATGGGGGCGTGGCAGGTCTGGTTGGTGTGACATGCGTGTTTCCTATTGACCTGGCAAAGACTCGCCTTCAGAACCAACAGGGCATCCAAGTCTATAAAGGAATGTGAGTTATTGACTTGTTACATAAAAAGTTAAAAACTTTGACTTTATGATTTTTTATTTATTTTATTTTTTTACTTTGCCATGACCGAATGTGAACATTATGTTTTGAAACTTCAACTAATGTTGGACTTCGATGGACTTTCACATCTATGGCACAACAAACTAATGTGCATTTTATCTCAAAAACAAGCTAAAATGTGAACTCATTTGACCAGAAAACACCTTAGGCTATGTCCTTCTGTAATGTAAATTCCTAACACACTGTGTGAAATAATGTTGTTTTTCCAAGATCCAAAAAAAGGTTGAAAAACAAAAACAACTGGACTTTCAACTTTTTGTTGAAAAGGAACAACATTCACAACATAAGAAAACCAAGGAACGACAAACAGGTACCGTAATTTTCAAAAAATTACAACGGAAAGTGTCTTCTTCACAAAAAATAACCAGTCATCAACAAGAGGAGGCCACCAACACAAAGACTCAGGATCCATGGATTAAAAACCTGTCCTACAGGACGCTGATGCAGCCAGAGATGGACGTGCTAGCTAAAGGCCTGAATTTAACCATTTCTCTACAGGAAATATCCATTGTGGAACTTATCACTGCCACTGATTCTACCATCAGGAACAACAACCTGACTGAAACAGAGGCTGAACAACTCGGGATGAACATAACAGCAACCCTCTCCATTGTCATACCTCCTTCAAATATCACACCGCAAGAAAGAAAAGCTACAGCATCACCTTGCCAGGACCAAAGCATCACCATTTTACCAGCTGACAAAGCAAGGCGCACAGTGATCCTCAACACTTCTGACTGCCAGGACAAAATATCGACGTTACTGAATGACATCACTACACTGCTTGCGGCTGTGGTGTAGAGGTAGGACAGCTGACTTGGGACCAGAATGTCACAAGTTCAACTCCCCGCCATACCAACATGCCATCTTGAGCAAGATACCTAATCCCTAACTGGTCCGTAGGTACTTACATAGCTGTCCGCTGCTCCACGTGGGTGTATCTCATGTGTGATGCAGAGCACAATTTTCATCATTGTATAGAAATATACAATGTAAGACAACACTTTCTTGAAAAGTGACACAGCTAGCACATACAAAAAGAGCACAGAATACCTTCAACAACCTGAAAAGGACAAGGTAATCAGTCGAGCATTTTACCACAGATTATAACCAGAGGAAGCCATTCCATGCTTATATGGACTTTCCAAAGCCTACACAATGGGAACACCAATTAGACCCATCATCAGCAGCATAAACTCAGTGACATTTCATATTGCACAACATATTGATGGTATTTTAGCTCGTCTTGTGGGAAACGCATCACATCATCGAGAACTCCATGGACTTTGCAAACAAAGTTAATTTGAAGATGGCGTCAGGAGAAACTCTTATCTTTTCACGCCATTTCACTTTTCCCCCTGTGTACTCACATCAGAGGCAGTAGAAACCGCCATTATCTTGTCTTCAACAAGATAATGACCAGGACCAATTTCACCCCGGACCAGATCTGTAGCCTGCTGGACCTTTATCTTTCCAGAACTTCTTTCAAGTTCAATGACAGCTTTTGCAGACAGAAGCATGGTTGTGCCATAGGATCTCCAGTGTCACCGATTGAGGCCAATCTCTAGGAAATGGAACAAAGAGCCCTGAACTCCTTCAAGGGAACATCACCGAGCCACTGGGCCAAAAAACGTGCAACAGAAGTAGAAGCGTTCAGCAGGCATTAAATCTGTGGACATCAAGTTTACTAGAGAAGATGCCAACAATAGCAAGCTGCCTTTTCTGTACTGTTTGGTGATGATAGAAAAAGACAGAAGCCTCAAACTGAAGTTAACCTACTCACACAGATCAGTACCTTCTGTTAGACTCTCACCATCCACGGAAACTGGAGCTTTCAGTCATTACAACTTCACACCACTCCTGTTGTGTTGAACATGGAACATGTCCCCACAAAGACAGAAGAGATGGAAAAAAAACAGAAGCACATCAAAGTAGCTCTCCAAACCTGGAAGTATCCTAACTGGGCCTTTGTCAAATCAGAAGAAAGAAAAAAATGCTGCAGAACAGAACAGGGAGAAAAGCTAATGCAAAAACATTGTTATTGCATATGTTGCTGGAGCAACTGAAAAACTCTGAAGGATTTTCTTCAAACACAACATCCTGGTACATTTCAAACCCAACAGGACCCTCAGACAGAGGCTGGTCCTCCCAAACCCAAACCGAGCGGTGTGATGTCTGCAGGTTGGTGCAGTGAAGAATGTTCAGACCTACCTCTCCACAGACGCAAGGCTCAACACTGGAGAGCTATATCTCTTCAGGGCATGACTCAGCACAGTCCACCTACATCTCAAGGATAAGGGACACATTTGAGGACCAAAATGTTCATATTTTGGACAGAGAAGACTGATGGGAGAGGGGGGTGAAGGAAGTAATTTATGTCAAATGATAAAAAAAAAATTTAAACTGAGGAGGTCAGATTTCAACTTTCAAAAACTTACAATGCAGCATTAGGCTTGACTCCCAGCAGGCTCCATTCCAATGCACACCTTCATGCAGGTGACCAAACATCTCTCGTGAGCCAACAGCCTAATGAGACTCCATTATGCCGAGCGAGTAGTTCTAATTTAATCTGCATGTGAATCTAGGTACACAACCAGGCATCATGCAGTTCTATAATGCTTGGAACTCCAGACGTTTTAGAATTGATAACACCTCCTGGATGGAAAACGAGCGTCTTCAGCTTCATAATAGAAATCCCGTGGTTTTTTAACCCTTTTCTTTATTGGCCATGACCTGAACAACAAACTGAGAATCTTCACCAGCACATTTTTCCAAGATATTCTTGAGCTACGTTGTTCAAACGGACATGGCCATATCCTGAAGGAGGTCAATGAATGTTTTGTGTTTTTTTAATCACTGATGTTCAAACCCATAGGCTCACAGTAATTTTGCTGTAAATGAACTGGACTTTGACACAACATGGCAAGCTGCAAGCAATTCTTGCACAGAAAAACTACTTAGGTAAACGTTCCTTTTATACCCAGTCCAGATATCCTCACCAGTCACCAGTCAACTTGCTGATTTTAGAATATTTAAAAAATAATAGCAAATGGACCTTAGTCAAACATTTAATTTCTCCTATGCCCCTATTATTTTTATAAGTGAAAACACAGAAAAGTTATTTTGGTCGTAGCTGTGTCTGGTTTAAAACTAAACTTTAAAACATTGCAACTTTTCTGGAAGTAGTTTGGTTTTCTTGTATCTTTCCTCCGAATCTCATTGGTGGACCACGGTAGACTAGATTTATGGAAACTTTGAGTCTCGTGCTGTAGTTAAATTAACCCGGAACACACATTGTTATTAAGGCTCCTTCTGTTAGTGACCATGATTTTATTTGAAACAAAAATCAACCGACAGAGTAAAAGACAGATCCCGTGTCTTCAAAAGGTTGTTAAACAGTGCACATATGGTGAGCATCAGTATTACAAGCTGACTGGGTGGGGTCATCCTGTTTGTGTTCAGCAGCTTGTGGGTTTTCCACTGTGAGTCACTCATGGAAAATGCGTCGACTAAATCCTCCCTTTCACTGTGAGGCAGTTTATCACTATTTCTTCTCTTTGCAAACTAAAAGAGCATTTCAAAGTAGCTTAATGTTGCTTGTTCTTACAGTATTTGGGTTAAAGCTAAACTTTCAGCTCAGCATAAATTCGGAATTATGATTTTGAATTTACCTACGAGTCTGTAGAGTTCTATAAGATGATGGTAGACGTGAATACTAGGATGAAGAACATTATGAATTCACATCCGATTACCGGTATGTCAAAAAGAAAACACAACCACATATAAAACTAGTTTTTCTTTATTGTCTTTAAAGGTTTGACTGTCTGGCCAAGACGGTGCGATCAGAGGGGTATTTTGGATGCTACAGAGGTATTGTTTGCATTTCTCATCCATGTAACCAATGCTTTAAATGTGGCCTCTCTTCTGCTGCTCACCCCTCCCTTGATCATTTTATTGTGGTAACCATTATCTGCTGCTATTTGTACTCAGTGCTGAGCACTAAGCTGTCTGCTCTGAGTGTTTATCTTACTGGAGACCGTTGTCACTGACATCCATTCACCTGTCTTCTGCAGGTGCAGCGGTGAATCTCACACTAGTCACGCCAGAAAAAGCTATCAAACTGGCAGCCAATGATGTCTTTAGACAAAAGCTCTCTAAAGATGGGTAATTTACTTAAAGTTGTACACTTGGTGTAGTAAATTCTTGAAAGGAGCCTACTTTATTCACGTTGCATTCACTCGCTCACTGTTGCCGATGCTACTCAGGCATTTGCCCCTGTGGGGTGAGGTACTGGCTGGATGTGGGGCTGGGACTTGTCAGGTGGTGGTCACGACTCCCATGGAGATGCTCAAAATTCAGCTGCAAGATGCAGGAAGGCTTGGTGAGTTAAATACAAAAACTGACATTACCACTATGGTACAGTGTAAACAGTAGGAGAAAACTCTGCCGGGGTCTGTGTTTTCTAACCTGCAATGGATTTATGTTCACCTGTTAGCTTCACAGAGACCTATGCCTACTTCAGCTCAGGCTGCAGCCCCTGATTCTGCTGCATCATTGGTAGCCCAACCAACTCGTCCTCAGCGGCCCTCGGCTACTGGCATCACTGTGGAGCTTCTGAAGACTCGTGGCTTGGCTGGTCTCTACAAGGGGGCAGGAGCCACCTTAGTGAGGTTAACACATACAAACTAGTATGCATCTATACCAACTGGATATAACGATTATTATTAAGAGTATGTATGGCAGTGTTTAAAAACTAGTACCCATCCATCATAATCAGTTATGGCAAGTGAACAAAGCACATTCAACCAAATATCATTTTAGGTATACTAACTAAATGTTAGTATACCTAACTTTTAGTTTCAAACAGCCCACAACAGTAAAACTTTCAATAAAATCAAACTACAGTACAGTACTTGTGTGTCACCTTATGCACAAGTGTGCCATTTCTACAGTTTTATGATGCAGTCTTTTAGCTACATTGCTATGAACCATTGTCTGGGTTTACTCAGATTTCTTCCAATCAACTCGACTCTTACTGAGCGGATTTCAAATTACATAACTCCAACAGCATTTGTTGTGACAAATCTACTAATCGACGCAGATCAATAAAGTCCTGTAGCTATGTCTGCTTGTTGCACTGTTATTGAATTGGTTAACCTCTCATGACTTATCTTTATTTCACTTTAAATTATCCAGCATTTAATTTCCTTCCCATTAACCCATTATTTCCTTTTTTTTTTAATTGCCTTCTTTTTCCTTCACATTTAATCCTTATTCTGTTAAATGTATGCCTTTTTTAGGGATGTCCCCTTCTCAATGATCTACTTCCCTCTGTTTGCCAACCTTAACGGACTGGGTCGAGAGAGTACAGGCAGCCCTGCCGATGTGCAGGCCCAAGCACCATTCTGGCAGTCCTTCGTGGCTGGCTGCTCCGCTGGATCTGTGGCAGCTGTGGCCGTTACACCGCTGGATGGTAAGTCAGAGACAGAGATGCCTTAAAATAAAACTGTACACCCTGGATGGTCTCCTGTCCATCACAGGGACAAATACAGACAAAAAAAACAATTCATTCTCTCACTCGCACCTAGAGACAATTTAGAATCACCAATCAGTCTAACATGCATGTTTTTGGTCTGTGGGATGAAACTAGAGTACGTGGAGAAAACCCACGCATGCAGGGAAAGAACATGCAAACTCCACCCAGAAGGGTCCCTGGACTGGGATTAGAACCAGCAACCTTCTTGCTGAGAGGCAGCAGCTCTACCAGTTGCGCCACCGTGCTGCCCCTACTGTACTGTATATGACAATAGCCAATGCTTTGCTCATAAGAAAAACTAATCTAAAATGGATCTGTTTAAACTTTGTGTAAAATGTAAATAAAATCAGAACGCAATGCTTTGTAGCTCTCATACACTCATATTAGAGAGTCAGAGTCAGAGAGTCTTTATTGTCATTTGCACCGCATGTGGTACATGTGATGAAAACGAGATTATGTACACAGGGTCCCAGTTACATCCAACAACAAATGCAAGAGAAAAACAGTAATAACATCTAGGATTAACTAAGAAAAAACATCAACTAGTAATACACTAAGCCCTAATGTAGTAGAAAAACATCATTATAAACAGCAGCACGAACATGAGTCTGTATGAGCAGATGGTCACAGATGAACACAGCAACAAGAAAACAGATCAGCATCAGCATGATGTGATATTTTGCAGTGTTTATTCTTATTATTATTTATTCATGAGTCTAACAGCCTCAGGGTAGAAGCTGTTCCTCAGTCTAGTGGTTCTACATTTGATGCTCCTCAACCTCCGTCCTGAGGGGAGTGGGGCAAAGAGTGAGTGTGCTGGGTGAGTGAGGTCTTTCATGATGCAGGTGGCTCTTTTCCTGCATCTGGAGGTGTAAATGTCTGTGATGGTGGGGAGACTGACTCCAACAGACTTCTGTGCAGCCTTCATATTCCATTCACAGTGGAACATAATAAACATAAAATCTTTAAACTAAAAATTTGTAAAAAAAACAACAAAAAAAAACATTGGGGGAGGGGGGATTTAGGATAATATAGAATTTTATGGCAGCAACACATCTAACAACATCCATCCATCTACGGTATTCTTGACTTGCTTCTTCCTCTTTTGGATTGCGGGGCTCACTGGTGCCCATATCCATCTAACACTGTGCGAGAGGCGGGACACACCCTGGACAGGTCTCAACTTACCGTAGTCCATCACAGGGACACAGAGACAAAAAAAACAAAAAAACATTCACTCTCACCTAGGAACAATTCACAGTCACCAATCAGCCTAACATGCATGTTTTTGGTCTGTGGGAGGAAACCAAAGTACACGGAGAAAACCCACGCATGCATAGAGAGAACATGCAAACTCCACCCAGAAAGGTCTCTACTGGGATTTGATCCGACGACCTTCTCACTAATGGGCAACAGCTCTACCAACTGATCCACCGTGCCACCACACAGTAGCAACAAAGTCTGTAGAAGTGGTACAAGTAAGAAACAGCTATAGCATTTTGAAACCAATTAGGTTAAATGGCAAGAGTCCGGTAATTTTCACATCTTCAAAAACAAACACATGAAAAAACAGTTCAGACCTGGGGTTGTTAGTAACACATGCAATTGACAAATATATATATATATATATTATATATATATATATTTTTTTTTGCGAGGGTGAATACCATGTGACATTACACTAGGTTATACATGCCAGTGGGCCATTGGTCCACTCATGTTTACAGCCATTAGGTGTAAAATGTGCCATGCTTTAAATGGCAAAGTTCCATGAGCTAAATATAGATTTCTTTAACAATGTCTCCTTGTTTTAAATACACACCCAGTAATCAAGACCCGTCTTCAGACGCTGCAGAAAGGTGAAGGGGAGGACACATACAGAGGAATTTTGGACTGCACAAGGTAAGGCTGTAATCTAGAATTAAACATGAGCCTCCTCAACATTCTATAATACATTATAATGCTTATTTTCTTTCATTAATAGCCTTCTGTGTGTCTTTTGTCTTCTTCAGGCGCATCATGAGGCGAGAGGGCCCGTCGGCCTTCCTGAAGGGCGCAACATGTCGCGCTTTAGTAATTGCTCCTCTTTTTGGTATTGCACAGGTTGTTTACTTTCTTGGGGTAGGGGAGGCGGCTCTGGGTTTGTTAGGATAACGGTGACTGGTGTTGTTGGTGGCGATTGTGTAGTTTCTGTCAAACTACCATGCTGCACAATGAATGACACAATCGGGAGAGACGGCAGAGAAACACAGCTACTCTCCACTAACCAAAGGAAGATTATCAAGACATTCTACTTACTAAGAAACGGACAAGTTCAAGCTACTGTATTACTTCATTCTCTAGGTTTTTACATGCTGTCTGCTGAGCTCTGTCCATTAAAGAAAGTTCTGTGTGTAACTAATCTGAGTAAAGTATGTGTACAGAATCTCTGTTAGCCACGGAGCTGCTTGGTGCAATAATATGTCTTGAGCCCATTTCTTTCACCTAAGGGGGATTATTCTGTCTGGCTGCAATGAAAGAACTGTTGTGTGCTATTTTTGAGGCTGCTAACTAAAATGCCTACCAACCCTCTGGTTTGTGCATCACGGTTATGGAAGTAACACATTTCTCAGACAATATCCAAGCAATTTGATGCCAAGTAGTTTGGGCACTTATCTTCCAAACCCAATCATTTACAGTAGGTTTTCTTGAGTGATGTCAACTTGCCAACCAACCATCTGCTTATTCTGTTATGCATTCCTCCCACTCCTTCCTGTAGGTCAGAGTTGTAATCTTTTGCAGGACTGGGAGGAGCTTTCTGCCAATCTCTCTAAGGTCTTTTGTTAATCTGAAGGTAATTCTTTAATCCCTGTGATAGCATACGATACACCGTCAAACACGGCTCACTTCCTGCTCAAAGGCCACAGGGTTGGACTGCTGAGCTACTATCACTTTGTTCTCCCCAAAGCTGTCAAAAGTGCAAGTCAAAATGGGAGATGGTTAATTTTTTTTGCTTGGTTCCAGTATAATCAATGTTGCTTCCATTGATGTGCACACAAGAACGGAAACAAATGCAATCAACGCCTTATTGTTGCAGAGCATAAAAACATCAAGTCTTCAATGAAATTATAACTGTTAGGTCCAAAGCGGAAGTAAGGCAGCTTGTTTTGCCAACAGGTATTACTTAAACCCACAGGGTGACACTAAAAGCTCTTTTTGTAAAACTTTTTAATACAAGACAGATTTTTGATGTGGCTATTGTCTTACTACATGTACCTCGTTCTAGAAAACGTAGCCTTAGAAAACCGTTTAATGTAAATAAATATATCAAAAACATGACAAATTTTCTGTGTGATCATTTCTTTTAATTTTAGAATAATTCAAAGCAATAATATAAACACACATGCACATGTTATATTTTTTGGCTAAAGTTTACAACAACAACAAAAAACAGTAATGCAAAGACATCTTTGGTATGCAGCTTTTCTTTTTTTTTTTGCATTTTAAGAGTTTAGAGCAAATGTTTTATTGCTGCTGCAGTATAAAGTAGTTTTCCATTAGTGAGGTCAGTAAGAAGACATTTATTCAGAAGTAAAAGAGCATTTGCTGAGCTTTTAATCAGTCCATCAGTTTATAACAATAAACCAAAACAGCCCTTTTAAAGTATTTATGACCCTGAAAATTGTTATGCGGTTCTAGAGGCTGCTGTCTTCTGTAACAGTGTCTGCAGTGTTCTGTTTAAATGTTAATCCAGGAACTTACGGTTAGGGTTGGCACCAAATAACATCATTCTGATTTCAGGCATCATCTGTGAGAGGGGAGAAATAACACAAAACAGAAAAATCACATGTTCTGCCTTTTAATTATTATTTAAAAATATATTGAAAGTGTACAAAGTTATTTTTGTCTGGAAAAAAAAATAATTTGCATGTTTCACGGACGGCTTTTGCAGCACTATTTTCTATAAGCTGCTAATTTTTTTTAAATAATAAGAGTAGACATGAGACAAACAACTAATATTAAGTACTGTATTTAAAAAAATTAAAAAATAAAGCTAAAAGCTACCTTCCCACACTCTTGCAATATTCTAAACAATGTTTCTAAACTCAAAATGCATGTCATGATTTCAGCTCCCTGCCTCCTCTGCTCTTTGCTACCTGCAAGCTGCTCTCGCCCACTTCTCCGCTCTGCAAGGAGATCAGCTGATCAGCTGCAGGAGGAAGCTTATCTTGCAGTGTGGGCTGCACAGAGGTGCAGCAGGTACTAAATAATTTAAAATATATTTTAAATAAAAATTCCATGCAGCTCGTGCAGCTCATCCATCAATCAGCCAATTGTGTGTCATGTCCAATCTTATTTTGAAAAACCGCGATAGAGCGAGTCCATGAAAAACGAACCAGGAAGTAGTGAGGGACTACTGCACACAATAAAATATGGATAAATGATATGGGTAGGTTTGAAGAAATAATAATAAATAAAAAAAAACAGCTTTTCTTTATATTTTTTCAAATTATAGTAATTATTACCGGTATATGTGATTCAGGAATAGAACGGGGCTTTAAGAAAAACATACAAATTCAAACTATTCTTTGATTTTTTACCAAAGATTCATTAACCCTCTAGATGTGGATAGATACATTTTAACCAAAGCTGTTCTTTAATTCAGATGGTACAATATTTTTGATGTGACACACACTTAAAAATGTTTTTAAAAAATGCACTTGGCAGCATCTGCAGTCATGTTCAAGAGACAGGGGGAACAAAAATTGATCACTTCAAAACAACAACAACAACTGAGATTTATCACTTTTCTTACATGAAAATGAGAATCAGAGTGCATCAGTTACATCACTACCCATGGTTGAATTAAAAATAAAATAAAATCCCTTTTAACATAAAATAAATGAGTCTGACTAAAACTTTATTTTTGTACTCAGTTAAGCTGAAAATCAAATAATAACGCTGTGCTGCCCCCTACAGATAACTGCCAAAAGCTGCATTTAACAGTCAAACTGCATCCTCTGCACATTTTTGTACCTGTTGTGCCATAAGTTCAAGCCTGCTCTCCAAAGTGTTGGAAACCTTGATCTTTCCATTATTGTTATACATTTCAACTCCTCCACAGCTGTGAAAACAAAGACGACATGAAACTCAAATCAACCGTTTATAATCTCAGTCAAAGAAACACACAAACAAAAAAATGTTTTTAAATCAAATACTAAAACTTTGAATTACTGTACATTAGCCAGTCATACATGTTAGATGGAAGAAAACGATCCTGGTCAATTTTGACAGTTATTTTCATCTTCACTGCCTCTTGGTAGATGGGAATGTTCTTATTAACTGCAGCCTGGCAGGTCATAAAGCAGAAAGCATCAATATACGTCATGCACAGAAAAGCCTGCGTTGCAAAAGAACAAAAACAAAAGGTCAACTCAATCTTACTTGAACCATTGCTACATCTTGCTGTCGGCAGCGGATGGTTACTTGAGACTCAAGCAGTTGGTAAAATCCCTAAAAGGTTAATAAACAAATCAAACTATGAAAACAAAAAGAGCTGACAAACTGGGGGATTTACAATACCTGAAGCACCAGGCCCTCCATCAGCTCGGAGTACCTATTAGGATCCTTGGCGATCTCTGCAAGTCTTTGACAAGCCCCATTCAGCAGATCCTTAACCATAAACCCAAAGAGAAGGAGAAAGTCTCACATCTTCTAAGATGAATTCAGTACTATCAACACCACATGATGAGTGAGTACTTATCTCTGGTAAAAAGCAATAC
>JBBPBX010009645.1:15568-59636 GCA_038048925.1 Garcialebias charrua | reverse complement strand
AATTTGTTTGTGTTCATGATTCTACGTCAAACTAAGGTCAATGCGGAGGGTATTGCCGTTTCTGTGGCGAATTTTGCCACACCCCCAAAATATGTAATTTTTCACCAGTCCTGACGAGTCTGCAAAATTTGGTGAGTTTTCATATATGATAAAGCCCCCAAAAGGCCACTTCGTTTGGGGGAAGAATAAAAAAATAATAATAATAATGAAAAAAAAAAAAGAATCAGTACAATTACAATAGGCCTTCGCAGCGCTTAGCTGCTTGGGCAATGTATGTTCGGGGAATGTATTTCGGGCAATGTTTACCAATATTTGAAACCGGGATAAATGCAGCACACGAAGCTTCAAATAGAAGGGGTTCTTTATTCTCAAAAAAATAAACTATTCCCTCTGAGTTATATATATAAAAAAACAAGAAACAGTCCTTGTTTCGAACGGCAGCAAGCCTTAGCTTCAAATAAAATGGCGGATCGACAACGCGGATAGCACCCAACAGAGCAGCACGCAGCTGCACGTAACAGCTGAAATCTAACAGCGTGAAAAATACTGCATAACAAACGGCAGTGGCACTCTACGAGAGAACAAACAGAAATAAAACATTAGCATCGTCTCTATAGCTTCATTCACGGAAGATAATTCAGTTCCAACAATTACCGGACACTGGATTCTCCTCTCACGTGGCCAGAGTTGTCTCCTTCACCAAGTCTCAGATAAAATGTCCTTCTCTTCCGTTTTACCAGTCCGTGCTACCGTACATAAACAAAGGGTTTTTTCTCTATTTCCGGTCCTTTTAGACCTCTCTGTACCAACAGCACCACATGCTGACAAAAACAAGAATTACAACCAGTAGGTGAAAGTAAAGCAAAACATTTTTTTTTTTTTTTGTTTAAAAATACATGTGACATGTACCCATTTTTCACCTGGTTACACTACTGGACCATATGAAACATGAAGTCACGAGCCCGATCAGTTTGAAGAGCGTTTTGGAATGGGGATCTAGTAAAGGTGGACGTAAATACTTTATGTATTTCTTGACTTCGACAGGTCTAAGTAGAAGACTGTAAGTAGTTTAGGGATGGGACCATTAGATGGCGGCGGTAATACACCAGAAGGTTGTAAGCTGCCGTTAAACCTCACGGAAGAAGAAGAAGAAGAAGGTATTTGACATTTGTTTCCAACATTTTAGTAAGTATTAGCTCATGGAAAGTATTAAAGCATTCTACAATAGGCAGCGACCGCTACCCTATAATGATCAGGATTGGAGTAAAGATGAGTTTTGACAAATTTAATAAAATCCATAGAAGGAAGAGGGGAAAAAGCTAACTGGGGCATTTGTCACAAAATAAGTTCAATAAGGTGTGGGGATATCAAAGATGATGACATGATGGATGTAGACAAATTAAATGAAATGTTAATCAATGAAATAATCCAATCTGCAAAAGAAACAATACTTAAATTCACAGGAACTGAAGGTGGCAAGAGAGTACCGTGGTGGAATAATGACTGTAGTGAAGCCATAAAAACAAGAAATAGAATATTTAGGAAACTCAAAAAGTTACACACGCAGGAAGCTTTAATTCAGTACCTTTGTGGCCATAGGTGAGGGTAGGAACGTATACTGACCGGTAAACAGAGCTTTGCTTTACAGCTCAGCTCCCTCTTCACCACAACGGACCGGCACAGAGTCCACAATCCTGCAGATGTTGCACTAATCTGTCTGTCAATCTCATGTTCCATTCTTCCCTCACTCGTGAACAAGACCCCATGATACCCTGAGGCAGAACCTCACCCTTGACCCGAAGAGAGCTCTTGGGACCTTCTGATCTACTCAAGATAATAAAACTTCATGCACTTATGCATCATCACTAGATGGGGTGTCACATACACTTTTCATCAACCCAGCTTCATGGTCAAGGTCACAAATCAAGGTCAAATTTTAAACAAGGTATTTGGTTGCCCAGACCATAACTTCTGATCTGTTCCAAGAAAATGCAATGAAACTTCATACACTTTTGTACCACCACCATTACACAGCTTATCACAAAATATTTTTTTATCACTGCAGCTCCAAGGTCAGAAACCGAGTTAAACTATTATACAAGGTCTTTGCTTGTTTGGGCCATAGCCACTGATTCACTTAAGATAATTTAAGACAACTTGATACAAATTTGTACTAGGCCTGTCACAATAAATCAATTAATCGCATGATGAGTGAAAATTATCTACCTCATTTTCATTTATCGGTTTTATTGTTTCTTCGTGTCTCTCTCTTTCTGAAAACACTGGATGACAAAAGGCTCAACTCTGCTCTTCACTGGCCCCTCCATTTCTCTTTTAAATCCATTGTAACTTTCCAAAATCGTGTTTTTGGATCGTTAAAAGCAGCTAAGCTACGAGCTAAGCTAACAGGCCGACCGCGGGAAAAATACCTCCGTCTTGTCGAAGCTCAAAAATTCATGGTTGAAACCCGTGCCTTCATCTAAAAAGTTTTTCTCCGCAAAAAGAAGTTGAGAACTTGTTTACTGATTTTTTTTCTTAAAATCTTTGTGTGAAAAAGGCTATGCTAAAGAGCTCAAACCACACCGTGCATCCACCATTTTGAAAACCAAAGACAGACAGCCCATGTCATGTGTCAAATGTACACAGACTTTTATTAGTTGAAAGACAGACTGATGCAAGCAGTGCTGAACTGGCCATCGGGCACACCGGGCAAATGCCCGCTGGGCCGTCGGTGATTTTTGGTGATTTTTGGGCCGCCCGGGCGGTCCTGTCACTCATGAACCAAAAAAATAAATTATAGCTATTTTTTTGTCAATCGCGACGGCCGATTGGTTGATTTTCTTGAACGACATCGAGCTAATCCAATGAAATCTCTCAGCACTCTTCCGACCAGCCCCTCCCCTTTACTCGCATCACCTGCTGCTGCGGCTGTGAAACCTGACACCAGCGTGCCTGACAGAAACTGGACTGAGGTGCTCACACGGAGCTGAGGAAAAGTTCCTCCTACCTGCAGCTGAGAGGAGGACGAGTGATAAAAAAACAGGACTTAAGGAGTGACGTGACGTCTGCTCTATGCGACCTGAGTTTCAGCACGGCATCTTGCAGCACGCGTTAGCATTATAGCATGTTGTTGCGGTCTCCTGTTTTCTTGTTAAAAGACCAGCGTAAATTAAAGCTGTGCATGGACGCGGTTTCACAAGACAGCAGCAACTAGTCACTTGAACGGACTAACCACATCATCCGAACGTGAACGAAGAAAACAGCTTGTAAACACTGATTACAGCAGCTGCAACTTTTATCAGGTAATCAAATCAGTCCAGATCAATAACACAAATTGTAGGAGTTTTTAAATCTCTGAATCATGTTTGAAATGTTGTTGATGTGCAGGCTTTACTGAACACTGCTAAGACGTCTTCCCTCACGTCAACACTTCAGCACTTTATGAAAAAACTCAGACTGATAGTGTCAGCATGTCCTGGAGCCCTGATGATGAGAGATGAGAGATTCAACCACCTCAACCGCTCAAAAAGAGGTACTGTTCTTTTACTATTACTGTACTATTACCTTTTTAATTTAAAATTATAATCTTATTAACTTTTTTTTACCTCTTTGTGTGTTATTTCCAGTCTGGAACAAAGTTAGCAGCTGTTCTTCCTCTTCAAGGAAATCCACATGCAGCTAAGGAGCTAAGGAGTCTGTGCTGATGACCCTTATGCATGCTCAATAATCCAGGTAAAAATCGCATGCTCAATAATCCAGGTAAAAATCTAAAAAAAAACTATGTCTGGGCCTCTGGACATTCAAAAAACAAAACAAAACAATTGTAGAAACGTTTCATCTTTCATCAGAAAGACTTCCTCAGTCTGAGGTGCTGTATTCAGCTCAGTCTTGTAAATATCACCCTCTCACTGTGGAAACTGTGGAACAACCTGCCCCCCAACATTAGACAGGCCTCCTCCCTTCACATGTTCAAATCCCTGCTAAAAAAATCATCTTTTCTCTATTATTTCAAACTGTGTGAGCTGACGTAGTGTATATATTTTTTTTACTGTGTTTTCATTTTAATATTGTTTCTTATACATTTTTATTATACTTTTACTGCTGTTAATATCATAATTTTTACCATTGGTGTGTGATACTGTTCTGTACGTTTTTTGTGTTGTGTGTGAAGCACCTTGATAACAGTTTATCTGTTTTAACTGTGCTATATAAATAAAATAGACTTGACTTGACTCACAGTGGATCAACCAGTTTGTTGATGACAGCTGAAACCAGCTGCTCACATGAGCAAGGAGGACCATCAGCCTAACAATGGATCATTAGCACCCTGATGGTTGTTTGCTATTCACAGAGGGCTGAGTGATACTAGCAACAACAGCATTGTAAGAGGGGGACAGTTGAACCCGGAGGCCTCCACCTCTGTTTAATGATGGACGGTTTCTTTTCACAAAGATGGCCTCCTTTACTCCTCTCTCAAACCATCGTTCCTCTCTATCAAGGATGTGAACATCTTCATCCCTGAAAGAGTTGGCCTATACAAACGTATTGTTCACTTGAAACATTTTCAAAATAATCATTTTATAAGTCTTTTTTGTAAACATATTATTTGTTTAGTGAAGTAAAGACACTATTTTTTTATATAAAGCAAGTATTTCTTTATTCATTCAACCTTCATTTATGATATTGAAATCAAGAAATACCTTATTTTTTATCAAAAGTATTTATGTTTAATGAACTCAGACTATTTTGTTTTATAAAAACAAGTATTTCTGTTTAATAAAGTCAAGAAAGACCATTATGTTTTTTGAATATTTTTAATTGGTAATTATTTTTATTAAAACATTTAAATTTTTTATGTATTGTGACAGAGGGCAGCTGCTGAAAGTAACTAATAAAGTAACTTAGTAATCTAACTTAGTTACTTTCCAAATCAAGTAATCAGTAACTTAACTATGTTACTTTTCCCAAGGACTAATCAGTAACTTAACTAAGTTACTTTTTCAATGTAACTATGCCATCACTGTAAGGGCCACTATGCTCAAAATGCCCGGGCCGATTTTTTTTGTCCCAGTCCAGCCCTGGATGCAGGTCACACACACAAAACCAGACTAATAACACATATATGATCACTCACAGGCCCTGAGTACAGGGTGTACAGAAACACATTTTTATATATGGTTTTTAAACCTTGGTTCTAATCATGGCATTTTTTACTAGCAAAGAAAACATGGTACGTTTTGTAACTTTTGTTTGTATTCTGGTAACTCGTCTTTGTGGTTTGAACAAACATTTTAGTTAAACCTGTTATAATTATCTGTGGTTAGTTTAATATGGAACATGCTCTGTCCTCTGTAGTAACACAGCAGGCCTTGCCATGCCCGCGCACAGCGATGGTCATACATGCATGTTCACTCAGGCCCAAATAGCAGGCCTTAAAGAACCAGATAAAGAAGTACAGCTCACGCACACACCCATAACAGAACAGAACATGTAAAACTCTGCATGTTCCGCAGAAAGTTTGACTTGCAGAGATGCAAGAGGAGTTTGGTTACAGAGAGAAACCTTTAAACTGGTTAGTTTTGGTGTTTGGATGACAGAGACAGAGCATGGAGCAGGCCTTACATGCACACACTAGGCAGAAAAACACGTACACCCACGGCCCAAGGCCTGTAGCAGTGAGCCTCACTCTTACCAGATAAGAAAAGCAAGAGCACACACACACAGCCTCTCCCTAAACCAGCGTGCGCACGCACGCGCACACACACACGCACGTGCACACACAGGCGCGCACACACACACACAGCAAGACACACACCCACATAGACACCTACACGCGACCACACACACACTCACACACATATTCCAAACGGTAGGAGCAAAGCGTTGTTATGGTGTAGTCACACCGAGCAGCGTTTCCACCTCCAAAAAGCTCGTCACGCACGCAAGTGGACGCACTTGTGAATGCAGCGTGTCCAGACTGAATGCCAGAACGCGAAACAGCTGCTGGGTGTGTGGGAGGAACTTACCGGTATACAGAGCCCTGCGCACAGAGTCCTGCGTACTCCGCCAGGCGAGGAGCTTTTTATTTCCGTCTCTGTGGAGCAGACTTGACTGGTCGTGAAGGACTTGTCGTGAACACACAGCTACAATGAGTTTCTCTTCCATAGTCCACGACCTTGCGGGTCTTTTCTGTGTCCGACAAACAATACGTCACATAGTGCGCGCACCCTCGTTTCCGCGTCACATAGGGACTCTCCCCCTGACCCCCTCTCTTCTCCCCCGACTCTCCCTGATTGGTTGACACACCAACCAATCAGGTAGAGTTGAGCGGCGTTTGAAAGTTTGAACCGCGAAATCTTCAGCATGTTGAATGCGCGGTTTGGAGGCTGAAGCCGGTTCACGTGCACGGAAAAACGCTTCCCAGCACGCTCAATACGCACGCGACCTGACGCCAGACGCCAAGACGTGGCTGGAAGCGCGTCCACCATTGACTTTACATGTAAACTGGACGCTCCTGCTGCTGAAACGCTGCTCGGTGTGACTACACCATTACTGACAGCAGAAGTAGCACAGCAAAACACATGCAGCTTTTACACACATAGATAAACCGCTGAGGTCTGCTCTGAGCAGAAATAGGTCAAATAAGATAAGAACAGGTACACTACACTCACAGAGGGGAGAAGCTGCAAGAACAGAGCACTTGTTGTTTCAAGGCCTGTTAAAAATGAAAAGAGAGTTTTTAAAGCATTTAAAACAAAAATAATCAAAATAAAATGTATGTTCTATGATTAAATGGAGGTGTACAATTACAGTATTGTGATAATGATGTGATTAATATATGTTTTGTAGGATTTTGTAGCAAACCAAGGTGTTTTTCCACAATTGGGTGAAAAGTTAAACATGGGTATTGGAGCACTGAACAACTGTCGGAAGTCATGATCTCACCAGCTACTAAATAAGGATTTAGGAAATTATGTCACCAAACTCTGTCCGGAGGGTGGACGAGGTGTAGACGTTACCTCACCAGTGGCCAAGAAAGGCCAATCAGGACCTAACAAAGTGACATGGCCTCTGTAAAGGGGGAGTAAAAATCCCCCTCTTTTCCTATAAAAGACTGATGTTAGGGAGAGAATTGGGCTGAAGATTTTTTGAAGACCATTTGGATATTACTGGACAAAGACTCGGACGCTCTGGAGCTAAAAAGAAGAAGATAGAATATTCTAAAAAGACTCTCCTTGGACAAAAAGGAGATCTTTTTGCTTCAGCCTGGATCCCTTGCTATTTTCTTCAAAATTGGATTAGTTGCAGAGCTGGAATATAGCTTCAAATCTTGATTCAGGATTGAGGTATTTTTTTCTTACTTTTGGTAATAGCCCTTGTGGAGTTGCCGACAGAAGGTGAGATATTCCTGTTCTTGTCCAAAGGATTAAAATTAAATCAAATTTATTATAATAGCAAAAAGCCTCCTTTTGCATGGAGATTAGATGATCAGATACTCTTTTGAGTCACCCGAAGCGAGGTTGCTCGACGGAAAGCAGACGGACCTTGGCTTATCAGTTTGTTTGAGCTAAAAAGAACACGGAGTTCTTTTGTCCTCCATCCTGCTGTTAAAGGCCTTTCCAGTCAGCTCAACTGAGCTATGATGGATTTTTAACAAATTTTTCCATGAATTACCACATTTTCTAATGGATTAAAATTGACTATTTCTGGATTACCATTTTTTGAATGGATTTAACAATTTTGTGGAACAAACAAATTATTTTTGATTGAATTCAACTATTAATTAAGTTATTGTTTTGGGTCATCCGAGACCGACCCCGGAGCAGGATCTGCCCACTGAAGGCTGACTGGCCTTGGACTGAGAACTTGGAAAACACAGCATACTTTCCACCTCTGAAAGTATCTTATCGGCTGACTGCTCCAAATGCGAGTCCTTGTATCTCCTCCATCCTGCTGTTAAAGACCTTTCATCAGCACCACAGAATAAAATGATGGATTAAACCTCAATTAATGGATTAAACCAAAATTTTCCCTGATTGAATTAGGGATTTTTTCCTTTCTGTCAGTAACAGATTAGAAAGAATTTAAAGAGAGTTATGTGCATGGAATCAATATTCTGGAAGACTCCAGGTCTGCGCTTCGAGGCCTGAAGTTTTGTTAGTATTTGAGGAGGTGACTGTTATCTCCATCTCCTCACTGCTGTAGAGCTGAAGGTTTTCATCTGCTCGGCTGAACCTATGATGGGAAATAATTGACTCCTTTCTGAACTATTATTATTTTTTCCTTCTCGATTGGATTTAACACAAGATTTCCTGTGTGGTATTAAAAAAAAAGATTTCTTCAATCTGTTGAAATACAACATTCCTGACCGGATCACAACAAGACTACCTATGGGATTATAACACAAGATTTCCTGTGTGGGATTAAAACAAAGAATATTTGTTCAGTCTGCTGGAGTGCAGACTTTTGAATGGAACACAACAAGATTACCTGGATGGATTAAACAGTTTTGATTGGATGTATAACACTTATTGTGGAAGAAACCAACATTTTTGAAAATTATACAAATTATAATAATAATAATAAACTTTATTTGTATAGCACTTTCCTACAATGCCTTGCATTGACCAAGGTGCTTAACAGGACAGAAAATATAAAACCGGTACAATAAATCAGTGAAAATAGAATAAAAACAACAGCAATAAAAGGAGGCAATGGAAATTAAAAGCTACATACTAAAATACCAAAGTAATAAAAGTTACACACTGAAAGCTTTTTTGAACAAGTGGGTCTTCAGTCTGGTTTTGAACAGAGTCAGATCAGAGGTGGCACGCAGCTCAAGGGGGAGGCTGTTCCAGGCTTTTGGACCGATAACAGAAAAGGACCGGTCTCCCCATTGTTTGTACCTTGAGCGAGGCACCTCCAGCAGGTGTTGACTGTGTAGGGATACAGCACCCTCATGTCCGTATGGGATGTGGGCCTCTCCGCATCTCTCTGAGACTCTGAGTGTTACACTTTCTTGAAACTCTCAAGGAGACAAGTGGACACTATTTTGTTACAATTATTTTGAATTAATCTGAGGTGGGTAGAGTATTCAAAATTTTTACTCAAGTAAAAGTATTGTTACTTGAACCAAATATTACTCAAGTAAAAGTAGTGAGTAGGCATCCAAAAATTTACTTGAGTAAAAGTAAAAAAGTACTTTGATTATAACCTACTCAAGTAGTGAGTAACTGCGGAGTACCATCTCGTGTCATTAAATTATAACATGCAAATGTATTTACAAGGAAACATAACTTTTAATGAGACTGAATATACATTGTTATAAATAAAAACACAAAGGCAAAAGGATTTAGAAATAAACCACTTATCTTTTACATTGTTATAAATAAAAATAAATAAAAAACACAAAGGTAACTGTATCCAAAATAATTCAGCTAAATACTGTATTAATAAACTTTCTGCAAAACTTTGTTTCTACCAGTTGGAACTCATTTTCTTACATTTTGACATCCTATAAACAGAACTAACTGTTTAAGTATAAACTGAAACACAGTCCTACACATCAGGCAAAGGACTGTGTATTCCTGAACTTAATCAGTAGAACAACTGACAGCATAAACTCAATGAAACATTATTCAATAATGTGACTGTTAATAAGCTTTAAGAGTACCGTAAACACCGGTGTATAATACGCTCCGGTGTATAATACGCTTTGGCCAATATTTGGAAATAAATCAGAAAAATCGGTAGATAATACGCTTCGGTGTATAATACGCGCTGCCGTGACAGTCTTTTTTATGGCCACTAGATGGCGCCAGGATACGCCTCCAGGAACAGTCTGCAGGTAAACAGACTACAGGGCGCATTAGCACCCATAGCGGCCGAAACTGGTACTGCACCATTTTAAGGCCAAAATGAAAAACAGCGAATCAGAGCCAAAAATGGGTCTAAAAATATGGAAAAAAAATCTGTAGATAATACGCTTCGGTGTATAATACGCAGGACATTCAAATGAGCAATAAAAGTGTGTATTATACACCGGTGTTTACGGTAGCTGGCTCTCAAGGTTTTTGCAGTGAAGCTGTGATCTCTTAGCAGTTAAAAGGAGTCCTACATGAATAAAGAGTCTCTCACAAGCTGCAGGTGCTGGAAGACTTGTGTTGACTTTGAGTGACAACTGCTTGATTTGAGGAAAAGAGTGTAACAGATCCATACCTCCAGTAGATGGACATGAAAGATACCTCTCCAACTCTCCTGATTTTCTGGTCTTAATGGATCCAAAGAAGTCTTCTTCATCAGAGTGGCTGCTGTTTGTGCTGTTGTCATCATCAGCGTTAGTGTCCAAGTCATCCTTGATGTAGTTGAGACCTTTAAAAACATTTTTGCAAAGAATTACTACACTTATGCATTATTTATAGCATGTGTATGTAATGTTTTGTTATGTGCACACACACACACTGATGTTTTTATATTTACCAGATTTTAAGATCCCATCCAGCAGGGCATCGATGAGAGGTGCACACACTTTGCAAGATGAGACAAGCTTCTTCCTTGTCTTGCAACTGGTGTAGTGTTGGCAGGAGGAAGCCTATGTGCACAGAAGATTCTCACACTCTTCATTGGTGGCTCATCAGAAGAGGAGGATTTTCGCTTCTTGTTGGAATCTACCAACTCAGTGTATTTCATCAAGCTGTTCGGTGGATCCTCTGTTCACAAATAAATAAATAAATAAATAAATAAAACAGAATAAGAATATATAATCCACACATCAAACATTTCAGATAAACCTATTACATTTTCAAAGACATGCCAAAGCATTGAGTTAATAATAATGATTTTAAAAAGCCCTAGTTTGTACTGTAATGTTCAAATATGAAACCAAAGCAGTTTGCCAGGGCAAAATGTTTTTAGTTTATTTTAGAGAGAGAAAAAGATACTTTCAAGCCCAAAACCGCAATCATAACTGGATAACAACAAATTCAAATATACTTTTTTTCCCTGAAAAGTTACAAGAAGAAGCCTTTTTTAAATCAGGAGCATCATGAACAGTATGTCCTGATGTTGCTCAATAATTCAGGTCAAACAAATCTAACAAGGATGTCAGGTCTTCTGAACGGATTCTTCTTTATTGAAACATTTCATCTGAGGAGCTGCAAAAACTCAGTAAAAAAGTAGTTTAACCAGTTACTGCTGACTTCCAGAAACTAGCTACTCACATGTAAACAGAGGACATCTGCCCACTGATGGCTGCTTGCTATTCAACAGGAGCTGAGTGGCTCTTCACATTCTCAAGGTACAAACAATGGGGAGACCAGTCCTTTATTGTTGCCGGCCCAAAAGCCTGGAACAGCCTCCCCCTTGAGCTGCGTGCCACCTCTGATCTGACTCTGTTCAAAACCAGACTGAAGACTCACTTGTTCAAAAAAGCTTTCAGTGTGTAACTTTTATTACTTTGGTATTTTAGTATGTAGCATTTTTATTTCCATTGCCTCATTTTATTGCTGTTGCTTTTATTTTATTTTCACTGATTTATTGTACCGGTTTTATATTTTCTGTCCTGTTAAGCACCTTGGTCAATGCAAGGCATTGTAGGAATGTGCTATACAAATAAAGTTTATTATTATTATTATTATTCTTACATACTCTTAATCGATCGAGAGAGAGATACACCATCACACACATACGATGCTGTTATTGCATCACTCAGCCCTCTGTGAGCAGCATAACAACAACAGCATATCAACAATAATTAGGTTGATCGTCTTCTTTTTATGTGCGAATAGCTATCTTCTGGCTGAATATCAATGAACAGATTGTTCCAGTGTCTGGATGCTTAAAACCCGATCCATTTTGGAATGTAAGATTTTGCTTTGGCTATTTGATGTAACTGATAAAAACTGGTTTTGAATTGAATTGAGAAAGCTCCTCGGATGAAGAGCAAAACGTCTTCTGTTACAAATTAAGTCCAGTTGTTTCTGTATTGAACATTTTTTTAGATAAATAGTATAATACTGTGACGTTTTATGAATTTTGGTTTGTTTCCTACTAGTCCTGTATGAATCAATTGTAATAATAATAATCATTTTATTTAAAAGCGCCTTTCAGGACACCCAAGGACACTTAACAAATTGTGTTCCACTAAGACACTTATTGGAGGTTTGTGACTTTAAAAATCTGAGGGGACTGTCAGTATGTGTAGCTACATCTTCCATCAACCGTCCCGGCCATTATGTAGCAAACTTTGTTTTTAGCTACATTAGCATTTTGCTCATGTGTGCTCACACAGAGTATGTGTGAACACGTTTTTAGTAACACACCACGTAACATTCAATAGTCACGTCATACACAGTTTTAAAGTTATGCATGCTGTTGTAATAGAGCTGACATCATTACACAAAAAAAGTAAAAAATAAAGGCAAACTTACCGCAACGTGTTTTCTCAAATTTGACGTCGAGTTCATGTAGGCTGAAACATCTACAAGTTTTGGCAGACACAGCTGACAGCGCATGATGTAACTGTTCTTTTTAGACGACTGAAAGGTGAACATAGATCGTATGTGAGGCCAGGGGTGCTCTGAATTCGCTTCGCCAGCTTCTGTCGCCATTCTTTCAGGAACCGTCCGAACGTCTTTCTCTCAAACCGCTTTCATCTCAAACCGAGTCCAGAATCTCAACGTCACTGGCCTGTGCCGGCTGCGCGGAGAGTTTGTTGTGGTCACATGACTGGTTGGCTTCACTTGATTGGTTACATGTCAGGTGACAATAAGTTACGCAATAAATTCACCGCAAATGTTTTTATATACTTTAAACAAAAAGTAACTGTAGCGATCAGCAGAAAGCCCATAGTAACGGAGTAAAAGTTGCGGTTTTCTCCCCTAAAATTTACTCAAGTAAAAGTATAAGTCTTTCACATTTAAACTACTCTCACAAGTACAATTTTCTCAAAAAGTTACTTAAGTAAATGTAACGGAGTAAATGTAACGCGTTCCTACCCACCTCTGGAATTAATGGACACCAATCAATCAGAAATAACATTCTCTTTAATGTGTGTTAATTCAGAATTGATCAACAGTATACTTTTGTCATTTAATGATGATCTGTTACTTGCATGAGTTTGACCCTTCTGCTGGTTTATTTCTGCAGAACAAGCAGGCTTTGAATCTAAGGCACAAGTTCAGAGTAAACTTTTAACTTGCAGCTTCTTTTGTGTTGTCTGTGAAGTTAGCCATAATATTCTCTGTGCTCACAAGCGGCCATCTGGCCGATCCTATAAACAAGTTTTCCTACTGTCCTTCAGAGACCTTCTGCCTATGGGGATGAAAAATCCATCCGTTCTTTTGTTAAACCAGCCAGTAGCCATTCAGGAGGTGGGCAGACTCCGCCCTCCATATAAAGTCTTACTTGCGTTTGGACTTTAGTGTCGAAGGGGAGAACTTTCTCAGCAACGGTTTTTCTCCTCTGGAAAAGCTGGAAACGTTGTGGTCATATGTCAATTAGACCTACGTTCTCAGCCGGAGTCACAGTAAAGCCTACTGTGACTCTTTGCACTCATTTCTGAAAGAATTTGTTTTCTGAAGTTTTATTTTGAAATCCAGTCAGTGCGATTGACCTTGTTTTTTGCCGAGGGAGGCGAGTTTCCTCGTATTGTGGAGTCAGCCACACACGCTGAAGTTTCAACTGGACGGCTGTTGGACAAAACAATCCATTTGTGTGTCCAGATACTTCTCAACTCTTATCTACAGAGACGAACTGTCAACAAGGTAGAGTCGTGAATGTGGGTTGAGCGTGCGGGAGCCCAGCAGCTACTCGTGTGGGGAAAAGTGTCACCCTGTCATTTCAAAATAATCAACTTCCGTTAACATAGCTTTCATTTCACTTATCTTTCATCCTATTTCTTCCTTTTCCTAAGCCAGTAAACTTTAAGTAAATGTACCAACAGGAGCTAGAATCTAACTGTTTGTTTTAATTTGAATTCTTGTCTACAAGTAGTTATTAAATCAGAGCTAATATCGATACAAATGTTTAATGTACTTTTCATGATTGTCTCAATAAAAGGTCTATCTTTTGGTGGATCAACATAAGTTGAAGTCTCTTGTGAAATTACATTTTTTTGTCTAATCACATCGTTCAAAGCAATTTAATACCGGAAAAAGAGTGAACTTGTGAATTGGTGGTAGATTTGTGCAGATAAGACCTGCTCAAACCTTGCATCTAAAATATAGGTAGGTCAGTAAACTGACCACGTAAGAGTTTAATTACACTAACGGCTAGTACTTGTTTACCATATTATTACAACTGGCAGAGCGAAGAGCTCTGCCGGGCTGATGGACTTTCAAAAGTTCTGAGATGTACAGAGGGGCGAGTCCATTCAGAGCTTTGAAAACAAACAGGAGCAGCTTGAACTGTATCCTGAACTGAACCGGGAGCCAGTGTAAAGTGGACAGGACAGGAGTGATGTATTCGTATTTCTGTGTGTTGGTCAAAAAGCGGGCGGCAGAGTTCTGTACAAGCTGTAAACGGGAGATGGAAGATTGATAAATACCAACATACAAAGCATTACAATAGTCAAGTCTGGAGGTCACAAAGACATGGATGGCCTTCTCCAGATCAGTACGGCTGAGGAGTGACTTTACTTTAGAGAGCAGACGGAGCTGAAAGAAGCTGGTCTTGACAACAGAACTGATCTGTTTATCAAGCTTTAAGTTGGAGTCAAGCTGCACTCCAGATTTCTAACAACCGGGTTGATGTGGGGGAGGGGAAGACCAACACTGGGACTGGGAAGGATGTTGCTGGTGTCACCGGGTGCACCAAATAAAATGCATTCAGTTTTTTCTGTGTTTAGGTGGAGGAAGTTTTGAGAGAGCCAGTGCTTAATGTCATTTAAGCAGTTGACAAGAGTGTTTGAACTGGGTGAGGGGTTGGAAGTGACTGGCAGATAGATTTGTAAATCGTCTGCATACATGTGAAAAGACAGATTATGACGTGCAATGATTGATCCTAATGGCAGCATGTAAAGAGAAAAGAGGACTGGCCCTAGAATGGATCCCTGTGGTACGCCAGAGGTCAGAGGGGTTGATGAAGAGGAGGACAGATCACCTATCATGACAGAAAAGGTTCTCCCGGTTAGGTAAGATCTGAACCATTCTAGCACAGCTCCCTGGAGGCCAACCTGCTGAGACAAACAGTTGATTAGTACCTGATGGTCGATGGTGTCAAAAGCTGCTGAGAGATCTAACATCACCAGCAGAACAGGGTTTTTTGCATCCAGAGACAGAAGAATGTCATTCTGTACTTTGAGCAGTGCAGATTCAGTACTGTGACGGGCTCGAAAACCAGACTGAAATTTTTCAAACAGGTTGTTGTGCTCTAGAAAAGATTGAAGTTGAATAAAAACAATTTTTTCTAGGACCTTTGATAAAAATGACAGATGGGAAACTGGTCTGAAATTAGAGAGAGCTGTAGGATCTAGGCCTGGTTTTTTTAGAAGAGGCCTGACCACAGCGTGTTTGAAAGCAGATGGCACATAACCTGAAGTTAGACAGCTGTTAATAAATGACAAAACACAAGGACCAATTACATCAAAGGACTGTTTGAATATTTTAGAGGGAATGATGTCCAGAGTACAGTTTGTTGGTTTCATCTGCTGAACCACCTTGTTGAGGTGAGGCAGTGAAACCAGGTCGAACTGGTCAAAGACAGCAATGGTTATTGCAGAGGCACATGACTGGACAGTGTTGGATGGACTGACAATGTTCTACTTGATATAGTCTATTTTGTTGACAAAACAGCTCTGAAAGTCGTCACAGGTAGACTGAGTTGCAGGTTTCAGAACATTGACAGATGGATTGATGACAGACTGGATTGTGGAAAATAGCATCCTCGGCCGGTTGGAGCTGGTGGAGATTAAGTTGGAGAGGTACTGTGACTTGGCCTGTTTAACAGCATTTTGATAATCACATTATTGAATGGATTACAACTCAATTCAATTACAACTCAAAACACCTAAAAGTCCAGCCTGTGGAAAGACACCTTTGGTGAGCTATGGAAATATTTAACTCTTTAGATGCCAATCATGTAACCAGATGAGATCTATTCTAAGTGCTTATGCTGTTAACCCCCTGCAACTATCATTAAAATAACACAAAATGTACAAATCTGGGTTTTTCATTGAGTCACGTGATATTAAATGATGGGAAACTTGGTTCAAAGATAACAGCAAGATCACATGGAAGCTTTGAATGGTTTTATTAGCTTCAAGAGTAAAACAACATCCTGGAACCTTATTTTCCTAGGTTCTAAAGCTAACCAGATCGATAACAATTTCAATTACAAGAGGTAAAGCTGTCGTTAATGCATGTTTCTCCGTGAGGTACGATCTGGCTTCATTCTGCTAAATCAGGCTATCTACGGAGTGAAAACGAGGATGAGACTTGCAGATGCTAGACAGTGAACAATCTGGGTGAATTACCTCGACTCAGCCTTAATCCTAACTGATCTGGAGACATATCGGGTAATACTCGAGTACAAAGATTTGATAAGGAACCATTACTGGAGTAGACTGGAGTGAGGACTTGTTGCAAGGTCCTGTGGCTACCTCACTCACGTAGAACAACACATGTCAAGGGGCTTCCTTCCTATTTTTCTTAAAGAGACACGCTGCTCGCTACCTCACTATCCATCCTTCGGCTCAGACAGTCCTATACTGCGGTTTGGTGGTAAAAAAAATGGTACTACCTGCAAAACAAATTAACAAACATTTCTTCTTAAATTTGACAATAATTACTTATTATTGTAAAATTTCAAAAATTATTATCATTTATTGCAATGATTTCTGAGACAATTAATCACCCAGCAAAATTTGTTATCGTGGCAAGCCTAATTTGCACCACTAGAGGTTGTGATACATAATCTTTTCATCACCCTAGCTCAAAGATCAAGGTCATAAATCAAGATGAAATATTATACAAGGTCTTTGCTTGTCCAGGCTATGATTGCTGTGGGTGTTTTCATTTAACCTATATTTATACAGGTAGTCTCGTTGAGTCACGAGAACTCATTTTCAAGAGAGACCTGTTTAGGGAGCAGATGGTAGGGGTGAGGGCCTTGCTCAAGGGCCCAGAGTGAGACAAGTGAGAGTGGAGGCAGGTGTGGGTGTTTCACCAATTCCACCCACATTTTGATGTTGACGTTACCGGGAGTTGAACCTGAGACTTACCGATCACAGGCCCATCTTCTCTAACCTCTGCACCACCACTCCGCGACAAATAGTTTGTTGACCGGCGTATAATTTGCTTTACTCTTCTTTCAAATGTTTAAGTTTCACCTATCAACTTGTAAAAGTAAGCCGCACATGTAACAGTACTGTCTAATGTAAATTATGATTTGCTTGTAGTTATTGTTCTAAAATTATTATTTTGTACATGTGCAAAATCGTTTGAACGTCTCATTGCCACCCTGGGTTGGGAACCACTGAATGTTGTATTTGTGGAGGAGTGCCAGTCATATCCCCGTTCTACTACGGAGCAGACACTGGGGGACCTACCCAGAGAGCCCCTTGGGCAACTGTTTTCCTGTTCTTGTGGCGTGATCCCAGATCTGCCTCCCTTAGAGGACCAGGTAACCCACCATCTCATCCGTGGTATGATAATGATTTTTCGAGCCATGCCCAGAGATAAAATTTAAAATGTAAATTTTCTAGTTGATGAACTCTTAAGGACCTTCTCTTCCCAGTCTGATCTGCTTAGTGCACATGTCCACCAGGTGATCTTTGACTTTGCCAGGAAATTAAAAGCTTGATCCCTTTGACCATGTGCATGTTGACGCTGTTGCAGAGTCTGGGAGACTCTCGCTGAGCCCCCACCCACCTGTGGGACTATTGGATTCAGCCCCTGCAGGAGGTCCTCAGCCTGTGGGTCCCGAGTCTGTAGAGGGTTCCACGCCTCAGCCTGAGGGTCCCAAGTCTACTCCTACGGGTTCCACGCCTAGGGTTTTTATGTCTGTTCCTAAGAGCTCCACATCTCCTGACGACCCTGCCACAGAAGAACCCGGCTCTGCTGTAGAAGAACCCGACTGTCGCAGGAGAACCCGGCCTTTCCATAGAAGAACCCAAGTCTTGCTCTGGCCCATTGGACAGCCTCCTGGCCATCCACCTGAACTTTGGCCCAGTGCTGGACGGTCTCCTAGCCGCCCATCCTGATGTCTGACCAGCCTTGAGATGGTCTCCTGGCCATCTGGACATTTCTGTTTTTCCCATGTGTTTAGCTTAGATCCTAGGCTTTGATCCTGTTGGTTTTGTTTTGGTCCTCGTGTGTTCCTCGTGCATTCCACCCTTGCAGTTTCTTCCTTTGCCCGCCTTGGTCTATAGAAATAGGTTTCTTGGGGAGGCCCTTGGGGGGAGGGTACTGTAGGGATGGTGCACTCTGGTGTGCTCTCCTTGTCTGTACTCCCTAGTGTCTCGCTTTAATTATCCTCCGATCAGTTTCACCCTTGTCTCGTGTAATTATGACCTGTCCTGTCTGTGTGTCTTGTTATTTGTCAGTTCATCGTAAGGTTCAGCCTCGTCCTGTTCTGGTCCCAGCCTGTTCCTAGTTCTCCCGCCATGCAAGTTTGCTGCCACGTCAGCCTGCTGCCACGTCAGCCTCTTTGCTTTGAAGTATTTTGTTTTACGTCCTGCCTCCCCCAAGTTCTGCCTTCACCACTGGGTTCTATCCTGCTCAGCCAGAAACCCTGACAATTGTCTGTACTTTAAAACCCTATGGAACCGACGGTATCGTCAGCGATACTTTTTTCACACGTTTTCCCAAGCTATTTTTAGATTACCGTAACTCTGCAACCGTTTGTGCTATCAGAAAAATTCAAACAGTGTTTGAAAGAAAAAAACGTGCGCTTTTAGGGTCTTTTTGCTGGTATTATGGTAATTACCCTCCCACAGCTGCAAGCGCCTGGGAAAGCGAGTCTTTTGTCTTCAGCACGAACAGAGTGCAGCGTGTAGCAGGAAAAACATGAGCAGCAGAGCAGAGATTCAGATAAAACTATGTCAAATCAAGGAATAAAAAGACAATTGTAATGTTATGTCTACTCCTCAGTGTGGACACCATCCAGACGGGCAGCACTTGGAGATACTTAGTCAGGCTTTATTAACTCTTGAACACGAACACATGTACAACTCACGAGCGTCACTCTACAGCCAACGGTGCATCCCCTAATGTGTCCCCTAGTGCCCCAGTACCAACACATTGGTTCCTAGTGTCTGCTCACACAACATCTCCCCTTTTTAGCTTAGCTTCCATACTAATGCCTTTAAACTTAAATTGTCCTTGTTGAATTATAAACATGCTGAACAGACATACCAACACCCTTTTAAATGCTTTTACCAAGTGAACAGATTATACTAGCACTTTGTCATTAATATTACAAACAACTATAACTTTGACCTATCTAGGGGTCAGGGTCGACTACCTGGGTCCCCAGAGCTGTGCAGGGATTATTCTGCCCTGTGGGCCACAGCTCACTTCTCTATAAATGCAGTTTACAAGTCCAGTCTCTGCAGGATGCAAAAAACCCGTCCTGACCTTTATTTTCTTTGATGGAGGCGGGTCTTCAGGAACTGGACCTGAACCTTCAGTCTTTTCTTTTCTCTTCTTCTTTTTCTTCTTCTTCTCTTTCTTCTTCTCTTTTTTCTTCTTCTTCAGTTTCTTTGGAGGATGGTTTTCTTCTGAACTTCCTTCAGGCTCAGTTTTTACCATCTGTGGTGTATGGTCTTCTGGTACCGGGTCGTCTTTGGGTTCCTTCTTGGTACCTTTTTGCTTCAGTTTTTCTCTTCCTGCAAGTGGGTTGATGCTTCTAGTCTCCAACATCGTCCTCACTCTTTTCATCTGAAGTTTCAGTCTCTGTTTCAGTCTGAGCTTCCTCTTCCGACGTCTCTTCGTTTTGGTCGGGAGCAGAGAGGATTGTTCCTCAGCGCCCTCTGCTGGAGAAGCTTCAGACTTCAGCTCCATGTTGCTCTTCTGTGCTGTTTCTGTCGGACTCTCCTCCACATCTTTAACCTTCTGGTTCCTGGTCTCACTGCAGGACTCCTCAGGCTGTGACTCCGGCTCGGATGCTTCGATGATGAAGACGTCGTCGTTATCAACATAGTCTTGCGTTTCATCTTTTAGTTTTTTCATGTCAGTCTCCAGCTCTTTAACACTGTCTATGGGGTGCAGCAACCCTAAAGCTGAAATAGCTGGGAAGCCTAGTAATGGAGTAGAAAGTCTCTGTATGACATACACTGGCTGTGTTGTAGTTTTGTCTTTGTATTTCATGAGAGCATTGAACTGACCTTTCTTTCACTTGCAGGGCTTCACCACTTGGACCACACAAGGGCTTGTCTGCTTTGGTAAGTGGGCCATGTGTGTCTTTCGAGTAGGTAGCTGTTGGTGTCACAGTCACATCTGCTCCCATGTCCAGTTTGAATGTGATGTTTTTGCCGTTGATTTCCAGCGTTTTTTTCCAGTTGTTGGGGCGTTCTCCTGCCGATACTGCTCCCAAAAACAGTTTGTCGTCCTCCAGTGCGGCGTCCTCATCCTTCTGGACTGCTCCCACTCTGGCTGATCTGCACACAGCTGCAAAATGTCCCTTCTTTCGGCATTTCCTGCACTCCGCGTCTCGTGCTGCACAGTTCACTTTGTTGTATGCAGGTGATTTACCACAGCGTCCACAGTACTTGTATCCTTTTTGGATTTCACTCTGTCTGTTTGTTTCGTGTGGTTTATGTGCTCGGTTGTCGCTGAAAGTTCTTTTCTTGAAATTTAATAAGTCCACGTTAGCATGCTGTGTCATTCCCGTTGTCTCTCTCACGACTGGTTGTTGTTTCTTAATCTCTTCATGCTGTCTTATTTGTTGCACCGCCTTTTCTAACGTTAGTCCACTGTCCATCTGCAGTTTCTCTGACAGGCCCGGGTACTGTATGCCCACCACTAACCTGTCTCTTATCATTTCGTCTTGCAGTGGTCCATACTGGCAGTTTTCTGCTAACTTATAGACTGCAGCAATGAAGGATTCAACTGATTCACCAGCATCTTGGTATCTTTTGTTAAAGCGTGCCCGCTCATATATAACGTTGTATTTGCCAATAAAGTGTCTGTCAAAAGCTTCTTTTACACACTTGTATTTCTTAAGCTCATCCTGACTCAATCCCAGTGTTCCTAAAATGTCATCCGCTTTATCGCCCATCGTGTAAACTAACGAGTTCACTTGATAGCTTTCGTCTTTACCGTCCAATCCAGCTGCCATCCGAAACCTTTCGAAGCGGCGAATCCAGTTGGGCCATGACGAATAATCGCTGAAATCTAAGTTTTCAGGTGGGTTGATCGAAAACAGGGAATCCATCCTCTGTTCGTCGTGTCTGCGGCGTTAGCTTAGCAGTGTCGTCCACGCGGCGTTAGCCTAGCACACTCGTTCACTCGGCGTTAGCTTAGCTCCTCGTTCACTCACGGGACGCGCCGTGTTAAAACTACTGCTTTCTCACCGACGTCAACGTTGCGGAAACGGGCTTCTTCACTTCTGACACCATGTAATGTTATGTCTACTCCTCAGTGTGGACACCATCCAGACGGGCAGCACTTGGAGATACTTAGTCAGGCTTTATTAACTCTTGAACACGAACACATGTACAACTCACGAGTGTCACTCTACAGCCAATGGTGCATCCCCTAATGTGTCCCCTAGTGCCCCAGTACCAACACATTGGTTCCTAGTGTCTGCTCACACAACAACAATAAGGAGATTCCTGGATGATTTGAATTTGGAGAAGTTTTTTTTTGTTCTTCTGAAGAAAAAGCTGAAAAAAAAGTTTGATCTAACAATCTAATAACTTTTTGAATTTTATTTCTGAATGAATGAGGGCTGTTACTTGGTGGATAATAGTTTAATACTAGGTACATATAATAGGATATAGTTTTATTTTATTTTTTATATTTTATTTTGTTTTTGGAACAGTATCCACAGTATTCCTGAGGGTGTCACTGTAGAAGCGAATGTGCATTGAACTTCCTGTCCGACACCGGAAGTGCCTTTATTCCATAGGCGGAGTATGGATCGCGGGTGTTTTTGAAAGTTATTTTCATTCATTTTATCGGAGCAAACACAGCTTTTGTTTAAACGGAACGTTTACTGAAATGTCCTACCGGGGTTCAGGTACCTGCTGTGCTGTTCGCGGCTGCACCAACAACCGGACCAAGCTAAATCTTTGGCTAAAACAACAGTGTTTTCAACACGGACCCAAAACAAAGAAAGAGTGTTCCTGCATCCTTCTCTATGGCTGTGTCTGCGCGATCAGGTAACATCTGTAATTTCTTTTTATTCAGGGAGGGTTTATTAATGAGAGTTTTGGATGATTTACTGTCTTAAAATGATATATGTCAGGCGCGACCGGTGTTACAGAACACCGTGACTTTTAGCCGAGATAGCTGCTAACAAACCTTAGCCGAGAGGCCGGAGCAAACGCGTTGCTATTTATGTATTTTTAAATTATGTCTGCGCGATCAGGTAACGTCTTTTTATTCGGGGAGGGTATATTAATGAGAGTTTTGGAAGATTTACTGTACAGTTAAAGTAAGTACGAGGCGACTGGTATTTTTAGCCGAGATAGCTGCTAACAAACCTTAGCCGAGAGGCCGGAGCAAACGCGTTGCTATTTATGTATTTTTAAATTATGTCTGCGCGATCAAGTAACGTCTTTTTATTCGGGGAGGGTATATTAATGAGAGTTTTGGAAGATTTACTGTACAGTTAAAGTAAGTACGAGGCGACCAGTATTTTTAGCCGAGTAGCTGCTAACAAACCTTAGCCGAGAGGCCGGAGCAAACGCGTTCGCTATTTATTTATTTTTAAATTATGTCTGCGCGATCAGGTAATTTCTTTTTATTTGTCCCTCCTCTTTTAAGAAAACGAGTGGTGTTCCCACATTTTTAATGAACTAAAACAACAAAGTTTGGACTGTCTTCAACTGTATTACTCGCATGTAAACAAACGGTGTTTCCGGTCAACCGGAAGTCGTGTGCACATTTCGCGCAAAGCATCATGGGGCATAGGAATACTGTGGATATCAAGTCTATAACACATAATATTCATCAGTTTGTACTTTGTTTGTGTAGAAGATAATGAGAAATGTAGGGAGGGGAAATTCGCCTGTAAATAATTTGAATTGTTAGTCTGTTTCTTGTTTGTAAAAATAAGTGAGAATAAAAAAAACATTGTAAATATGTTCTATAGTGTTGAAATTGTTAATTTGTGATGCAAAATCTGTACTTCATGTTCAAATGCAGTGTTTTATTTGCATAAAATCTCTAAAATCTAATTTCGCTTATTGTTTTTTCTTGATGTTAAACAGTTTTAATAGTTGTTTTGTAACAAGTATTATGTAAAATAATGCCAGATATTGAAAGATCTAAATATTCTGAACAAATGTGCTGAAGCACTTGGCCATAGAACATTTTCTGCATATTTTCTAGTGAAAAACAAGTAAAAAATGCCAGGCAGAAATTTGAGGCTTAGGTTTAAAAGTCTAAAACAGGTTTCTCTTGTAAACAAGTCCTCATGACTCAATGAGACTAGCTTGGATAAATAAATTTTGAATGAATAAGTCCCAGCTCGCTGTGGATGCAATATAGGCCTAAATGACAAAACCCAAGAGTTTTTTTTTTAAAGTGACACTATATATTTACTGTCCACATACATAGTAAACAAAGCCCAGCAATAACTTTTGTCCTTCACACAAAGGAACAGAAAACAACAAGAATAACTTCCATGTTTTAAGAATAACCCGAGAACAAAAGTGGAAATTCAGCCCTGACAGTAGCTGGCTTTTAACTGTAACTGCATTTCTTGATACGATACCTGGAGCTTTGATTGAAGACAAGATTTCTTAATCTCTTAATAATGAGTCATCTTCAATGGATGCCTCTTTTACCATCTCTCCATCTTGAAAAGACTTATTGTGCTTAATTATTAAACTGAATCACCCAGAATGATGCTTTGCTGCTGTGGTCAGCTGTAAGAAAAATGACTGAATATAGTCCGAAATGCCGCTTTGGTGACACACACTTTGAATATGACAGGAAAATAAAAAATCCTCCGCCCATTCCATATGGAAATGGTATTATTTTTGCTTCTTACTTGATCCAGCTCCCCAAATAATTTCACACTTTCTTGAGATTACATTAGAAGAAATAAAATGGATATTACAAGTCAACTTGTTTGTTTTTAGCATGATTTAATGCGCATGCCTGGTGACCAATACATTAAGAATAATCTGGTCGCTGATTGGCTGCCCTGTATATCAATCATGGGCACCATTGTTTACACATGCATGGTGACCTATGTCAGAAAAGGTCAGTCACGGACTGGCTAACCTGTATGTCAATCAAGCGACGAACTGCACAGTGAAGATGGATTGATCGTCTGACGTCTATTTAAAAAAGAATTTTGCTGTGTGATATACTGAGCCGCCTTCGCGTTTGACCGGTAGATCGCAATCACCGTATTGGGCACCCCTAGTTTAGAGTGTACAAATTAAAAAGGAAAATATGGTAATAAAAGATCAGTACTTTCCTTTTCAACTTTTATTGTGACTCTTCTTCAAACTCCTTTCTGGAGTCTTGGGAGTGGCTGCGACGTCTGTGGCGACCGGGGGATTTGGAGCATTGTCCTCCCATTTCTGGACCAGCTGCAATGGCAGTCTGAGGCGACGGGCTTCGTCGCTTTGGAGATCGGCTCCTCCGTCTGGGCTAACAGCTGCGCCTACAATGGGGTGACTGGGAGGGGCAAGACAGGTTTTTGTCCCAGTAACTCCACTGGTGAGGTTCAGGTCTTGGCAGCCCCTCCACCTTTTCTTCTTCCTCGCTGCTCTCCACTTCATCCAGGTTTCCCCTCCAGAGTGCTGATCCATGCATCCAACATCTTGGCCTTCAAAACTTCTCTTCTGATGTCGGGGCAGGATGGAGGTCACAGAGACCCTCTCTGCGTAAAGAAGCTCATCGATTAACTTGCCAATGTGCATCAGCTCCAACAGCATCTGTTCTGACATTGGATCTTCCTTTAGTCATCGTACAGCAACTCCAGCATTTGTAGCAGTCCATGGTGGTGCCAGTTAATTCGTGAACTTCACTCCCAGCAATCTAGCTTAAAATCTTTTGTTTTTAATTAACTCGACAATGAGGTCTTTCTCCGGGTGAATATGAAGCATCTTTAATGTCAAGGCAAAGGAACGGAGTCTTGAGGTTTCCACCATAAACCAATAAATTTTCAACTTTATGGCAAGTCAGAGGCATTGAAGGGGTTCAATATTTTTCCCAAGGGACACTTCAGCATGCAACTGCTGGTGGAATCAAACGCTCTCATTGAAAGACAACTGCTCTGGTTCAGCCACAGTGGTCAACCCCTTTTCCCTTTCAAAGTACTAGTTTGTCTGTAAAAATTATCCCCTGGAATAAGTCGTCTCAATTATGGGCTAGTAGATTTTTTTTTTTAATCTATCTTGAGCCTTTGAATACAGTAGCTGACTTTGCTACGATTTCAGGGAAAATTTAAATAAAAAGCACACATGTTTTGGTTCCAACCATCCACTATTACATCATGATCCATCAAGAGCATATATGAAAATGCTCACATTTAATAGTTGAGTTAGCATCTGAATTTCAGAATTTTGTTTAAAACTTTAGTAAAAAGCTTGGTGATCAGAAATCCAGTTCCCTTACAATTCTGCTGAGAGCAGTGCAACATTCTGTCACCAAGTCCTTCAGTCATGCGTTTTTTTAAACAGATCCTGAAAGTCAGCGTTTTCATATTTACCTGCAAATTACATTAGAAGAAGCACACCACATGTAATGAGTCTAATAGATTTATTGATTGATTTTACATTTTGATACAACATTCAGAAATTGTTCTGATGAGACTAATGATTGCGCCTTATGACAACCATTCACCATAATGTCTTTACACCTAGGAGGTTATGTATAGTGTTTTATGGTGCGTTTGTCCAGATGTTGCATTGCAAGCTTTTTTGTATTTGTGAAGAAAGGAGTTTAGTTAGTAAATTACGTAAAGAGCCATAACTACAACTGTGCTTTATTAAATACTACCAATATCTTGAGGGTAGCCCTCAGGAACTGGAGGAACCCAAGCAAATTCAGGCCATCCCAAAGTCTCATTCACATTTTGTTTTTCCAGCCACTTGGTTAAAGGTTCAAAGTATTTCATCACTGAGCTGGCACTCATCTTCCTGGTGCCTATAGCATCTTCAAGCACATCAGGCAAAGGTCTGGAATTGCCAGCCTGAAGAACTTTCCTTGGGGAGAAGAGAATACTTTTGTTAACACAATCATTCAGGCTGTCAAACATATTCAGTTAGTTGTCTTACTTCAGAATGGCTCCCGCTTCTGCAGATTGGTAAATGTCACATGTGTGCAGGGGACCTGAGTGGTTGGCAACCTGGCAAAGTCTCTCATGAAACTGGAATTGCAGAATGAGGTTGACAAAATACCTGCATTGGGATAGGGAGTGTTAATGTTTTATTGTGACTGCTTAATTTTAGTCACAATAAATTAGATTAGATAGCTTAAGCTTAAACACTGCAGCACATTTCCTCCCGGTTCAAATACAAAGCAGTAAAATTAAAGCCAACAATCTGATTCAAGTTTGTGAATGATGGGACAGTACCTATTGGCTTCATCACTAGTGACCAGGACGATAAATGCAGAGGTGTAGTGGAATCAACCACCTGCAACTCAAACAGAAAAACTAAAGAGCTACAGGTGGACTACAGGAAGAAGATCAGGCCCCAACCCTATCAACGTCAAGGGTACTAAGGTGGGTACTGTCCACCTAGACGATGAACTTGACAGCCATCACCAACACTCTCTACAAGAAAGGGCAGAGTTGCCTTGATATTTTACCACTCAGGTCTCCAGCATCATTTTCTACACTGGTGGGGCGGGTGGATGCAAACAGACAAAGCTCACAAGAGAGTTGACTCAGTTCTGAGTGTGGAACTGCAGTCTGACCAAGGTGTCTGAGCAGAGGATGCTGAGGAAACTGCTTCACACCTCGAACGATAAATCACAACCCCTGCATGTCACAATGGACTTACCACAGCACCATAAGTTGTAGACAGAGACCACCGAGGTGCTCCACAGAACACCACAGGAAAGCCTTCCTCCTTGTAGCTATCAAACTTTTCAACTCCCAGTTCTACACAGAATACTAAAATTAAAATTAATCCTGCACCACAATAAACACTAATGTTTGTCTGCACCCAACCTGTTTTAGAACTTTAATAGCTGGTATTATGTTTTCAATCTTGTGCAATTAATTGCATTTGTTCCTTTGTACTGTACTGAAACCCTAGTCCAATTTCTTGCAGAATCAATAAAGTTCCAACTTATCTCATCTTACCTTATGTATGGTTTGTCCTCAGGGATTTGAGATTTTGCACCAGGATCAAAGTGCTTCTCTGTACGTCTGGTTGGTGGACAAATTCCTTGGTATTTTGTTCTATTGTAAACACATTAAAATATAACTTTGAGATCATGAATGTCAGCTTTGTACCCATTTGAAGTACATTTTGTTTGTATATTGTCCTACCTAAGGTGCCACCAATCAGAGTTGTAATTGTCTGGAGTGGTGCTTCCACTAAATACACTCCATCTCCAGTGGTCAATGAGGTAGGCAAAAGGAAGGAAGGCTATGTTGTCCAGAGCCATCTCAAATAAGTGGTTAAGATCAGTTTCTAGAGGGAGGGGGGGGAGAAGTTTATTGAAACAGGAACATACCAACTTAACTTTGCCAGATAATCATTTAATTGAGCATGCATTAGTGTACAGTATGTAACCGAGGTTTATGGAAATCTTACCAGCATCAGATGCTGCAGACTTCAGTAGGTTGATTTTATGCAGATGGTTTGGTGTGGAAACAAAAAGAGCAGTAAGGTCTTCAATGGCTTCATAGAAACTAGGGATGACTGGATTGCGGAAGCCCACAGGCTGGTCCTTGTCCTGCAGGAAATACTGGATGTCTGCCATTAGACTATGAACATCGAAGAGCTGTTCCATTGTCACTTTGGTGCACTTTGAAATCCTAAAAACGGATTTCAAGCATTAACACTAGCATTTTAGTCAGAACTAGGAAATAAATGTAATTTACCGGAAATCTTTGTGGTTAAAAAAATCCCAAGCATATCCTTGACACACAACCTCTCGGTCCGTAGGCTTAACAAGCATAGATTTTTCCCAGAACTCTCTGGGCATCGCCTCTAACCCCAAAGATGTGAAGAACTCTTCTGCCACACGGAACATGTGAGTGACATTGTAGCCCTGAGAAAGACCATTTGACAAGTTAGATCACCCAGCACATCCCATCCAACACCACTTCAGTGGCATTAACAAGTCTTTTTACGCTCACTTGTTTGACCATTTCATTTGTCACATCCAGCTTGGGTTTCTTGGGAAATGGTGTCATCATATTATAAATGTTATCCCAAGTTTGGGCCCACATATTTCCTGAGTTAGAGGATGCAAACAGAATATGATCATTCTAGCAGTAAAAGAAATGTCTTCATGGATTAATCACTTGTTTGTATCTTGACTTCATACCCCCATTGTTCTAAAATAGTTGGTGTTTGCAAATATTATATTATTTGAAATAGAAAATGTTTGCAATACCTAAAACAATTTAAATGTCTTAAAGGTTTTGGGAAATATTTTACCAAGCAGGTGGGCAGGGATTGGTCCTTGTAGATTGATATACTTGGGGCCATACAAGTTGTAGAGCTGGCGACGCACAAAGGCGTGCAGGTTCAGGTAGAGTGGTTTGATGGTATTGTAGAGTTTCTCTAAATCCTGCTCAAAAGTTTTAGTTTCATACGAAGAGCGCCAAAATGCTCCAGTGTCTTCAAATCCTAGAGGCAAATATTTTACATTCAGTCTCCTCCATTATTTTGCCTTTTATAATATTGAATGCAAGAATTCAGAATGAAAATGTCAGTGGGACTTCCTTACCATCACCTTGTGCAGCTTTGTTGCTGAGCTGCACATATCTTGGGTAATACCGTTTCACAGGCACACCTGCTGCATTGTGCCAACTTTCCCAACTGAACAGCAACTTATTGTAGCTTCTGGAGGTAGCCATGATTTTTCTGATTTCTGCAAGACAAGACATTTCTCAGTCAATAACAAAACTTATGGAATAAGAATCAGAAAAAAAAGTTTAATATGGTAAATGGTAAATGGAGATTATTTATATAGCGCTTTCTAGCCCCCTGTGAGGAGCCCCAAAGCGCTTTACAATACCAGCCATCCACCCATTCATTCAGACATTCATACACCGGTAGTGGTAGCCTGCCTTGCAAGGCGCCATCCAGACCTACCGGGAGCAACTCGGGGTTAAGTGTCTTGCCCAGGGACACAACGACACATGGTGGGCGGATGCGGGATTCGAACCTCCAACCTTCCGATCAGGGGTCGACTGCCATTACCACTACACCACGGCCGCCCTTAAAACTAAACTTTCTGGTGTGTGTGTGGGGGGGGGGCTAAAGCTGAATACTCACCAGGATCCAGGCTCCAGCTGATGTTTGGTTCAGGATGTACCTTTGCTGTGGAATAAACATTTCCCATGGCACTGAGGATGGTGCTGAACTACAAATGAAGGGGGAAAAAAAAAAAAAGAACTTTTGATGTTTTCAGAAATCAGCAGAGTGTCACTTCGACAAACTTGTAGTTACAGACAACCAAACCTCTTTTCTTTCAGCCTGTTGGAGGTTTAGAGCAGTCAGCACCTTCATTGCTCTCATCAGTCTCTTGTCTTTAGGATTTGGAAGAGTGGCCAGAAATTTCTCAGTAAATATCTCCCTGGCCTTTAATCTCCAGGCTACAATAAAAGATTGTTTTGCTTGGGATGCGCTGGCCTAAGACAAGGAGACAGCAAATTTGAATTACGACTGATCTTCAGTTTGAAAAAGTTAAGTTTGTGAAACAGTTGAGAAAGAAATTACACGGTCATTTTTGTGCATGCAAAATCTTCTGATGAATGTTTTCTGCCAATGTCTGATCTGAGTTCCAAGGATTTAAGGTTCTTGTCGTCCCACCACATGTGGTGGGATGAAATTATGTACACAGGGTCCCAGTTACATCCAACAAAAGCATTAAATGTAAAATAGTAATAAGAGGAACTAAGAAACACATTAAATACACTAAGCACTAGTAGCAAAAATACACCGAACATGTCTGTGAGCAGACAAGTACGAATGAAAAGCAACAACATGTGATTTTTCACTGTGATTATTCTAGTTAGATATTAATGAGTCTAACAGCTTCAGGATAGAAGCCGTTCCTCAGTCTAGTGGTTCTACACTTGCTTAACCTCCTTCCTGAGGGAAATGGGGCAAAATGTGTGCGTGTTGGATGAGTGGGGTCCTTCATGATGCAAGTGGCCCTCTTCCTGCATTTAGAGGTGTAGTTGTCTGATGGTGGAGAGGATGACTCTGTGCAGCCTTCACCACTCTCTGCAAAGCTTTTTTTCTGCATCTGTGCCACATGATGCTCTCCACTTCACACTTGAAGGTGAGGACTGAGCTTCCAGACCAGCTCACCTCAGCCACCTGAGGAAGTAGTCTCTTATGAGCTTTCTTGATCAGGCTGGTAGAGTTCAGCAAACATCAGCTGCTTCCAGATCAGATAGCTCAAAGAGCTTTTCTTTTCCATGAGATACACTGAGACGATGTGGAATCTGTGTTTATAAATATAAGTGTGAGAGATTTCCTTAACTCATTTGGGGGATGACTTGTGTTGTGATTTTGACTGAGTTCCTTAGCAATGAGAAATAAACTGAAAGACAAAGATTGCTCTCTCAGCTCCTTATTCAAGAGTGTTTAAATAATTTGTATCACAGTTTAACAGGAGTCATTTAAAAAAGTCAGACGTATTTTTAAGAGTTAATTCCACTCTTTCCTGCTGCCCCATAAATAACCCTTTTTTCTGATTTGTAATTCAGTGCTCCAGCAATGTGATTCTTAATTTATTCTCCAGCTACAACTTAAAACAACTTTTATATTTTCCTCACAAAAATCCCCCTCCCCTCCTTTATTTTATAAATGGCCTAAATGGATAATTGCAAATATACACTGTAGCACAGATTCAGGTAGACTCAAACATATTCCAACTTGTATGTTTTGCCAATTATTGTGACAATCTGCTACATGGTCCTCTGACAGTCCTGTTTCAGCACAATTACTTGTTTAGTCAGGTCTGCCAAATGGATAAGGCATAATTTAGAGAATCATGAACACTTGCCATCTAAGATACAGTTTTTCATCAGTCAGTAACAACTTCCATTCATTGTTCATTTAAGTGTTGCAACACACTGAGCAAGAGTAAAGGAAAAGTGGACCTTCAAATGAACTGATGTGCATTTATGACATCAGGCAGCTACTGCGAAGGAAATTTTGCATAATCAGGCATGATTTATGAACTCGACTAGCCAGATAGTCCCTTCAACTGTCAATTAGGGCATTATTTTTCATTAAACTGTCTCCAAGTAGAATTTATGCCTTTTCTTACAGCTGTCAAAGCTAAATAAATAAATACTGTCCTTGAATGAACCTGTGGGGTCAACCTACCAGGATCATCAGAGTGGGAATGATGAGATTTAGTTCCTACCTGAAGCTTCAAGTTGTATTTTGTGATGTTAGTGTCATAGTTCCAGGTGGTAGACTCCCTGTAGAAGTACACCTCCTCAGCAGTGCTGTTGTAGTCACTGAGGAACCTGAGTGCATCAGAAGTGCTGTTTGTGTAGTTTCCTGGCTGCCAGTTCTTTGGCAGATCTTCACAAAACACAAAGACAGGCAGCAACAGCAGCAATGACCTGACTAACTGGTCCATGGTTAGCTGCAACTTCAGGCAGAGTGAAAACAAGAAAACCGTTACTGCAGTGCCCTAAAGAATCTGTGTTGAAAATGTTTGGCTCCTTCTGTGCATCTCTTCCTACCTGGTTGCTGGTGAAGCGCCCCTTCAATCCAACCAACGTCTACTTTTTTTTTAAACCACAAAGGGATCTTGCTCCAACCAGTCAGCTCACAGAGGAGATGTGGAGCAGCTTGGTGCAATCAGCTGCGTCAGGTGAAGTTAATTATCTCCAAAAGCGTCCAAAGGTATTTGACATTTGTTTCCAACATTTTAGCAAGTATTAGCTCATGGAAAGTATTAAAGCATTCTACAATAGGCAGCGACCGCTACCCTATAATGATCAGGATTGGAGTAAAGATGGGTTTTGACAAATTTAATAGAATCCATAGAAGGAAGAGGGAAAAAGCTAACTGGGGCATTTATCACAAAATAAGTTCAATAAGGTGTGGGGATATCAAAGATGATGACATGATGGATGTAGACAAATTAAATGAAATGTTAATCAATGAAATAATCCAATCTGCAAAAGAAACAATACTTAAATTCACAGGAACTGAAGGTGGAAAGAGAGTACCGTGGTGGAATAATGACTGTAGTGAAGCCATAAAAGTAAGAAATAGAATATTTAGGAAATCCAAAAAGTTACACATGCAGGAAGCTTTAATTCAATACCTTCGTGGCCATAGGTGAGGGTAGGAACGTAGACTGACCGGTAATCAGAGAGCTTTGCCTTACAGCTCAGCTCCCTCTTCAACACAACGGACCGGCACAGAGTCCACAATCCTGCAGATGTTGCACCAATCTGTCTGTCAATCTCATGTTCCATTCTTCCCTCACTCGTGAACAAGACCCCATGATACCCTGAGGCAGAACCTCACCCTTGACCCGAAGAGAGCTCTTGGGACCTTCTGATCTACTCAAGATAATAAAACTTCATGCACTTATGCATCATCACTAGATGGGGTGTCACATACACTTTTCATCAACCCAGCTTCATGGTCAAGGTCACAAATCAAGGTCAAATTTTAAACAAGGTCTTTGGTTGCCCAGACCATAACTTCTGATATGTTCCAAGATAATGCAATGAAACTTCATACACTTTTGTACCACCACCATTACACAGCTTATGGAGCGTACTTATATAGCGCTTTCCAGCCCCCTTTGAGGGGCCCCAAAGCGCTTCACAGTACCAACCGTCCACCCATTCATACACCGGTAGCAGTAGACTGCCTTGCAAGGCGCTGCCTGTCCTACCGGGAGCAACTCGGGGTTAATTGTCTTGCCCAGGGACACAACGAGGTATGCTGTGACCGGGGATCGAACCCGAGACCTTCTGGTCCTGAGCTGGCTGCCTTGCCACTACACCATCTCGGCCCCCTTAACACACAATATTTTTTATCACTGCAGCTCCAAGCTCAGAAACCGAGTTAAACTATTATACAAGGTCTTTGCTTGTTTGGGCCATAGCCACTGATCTACTTAAGATAACTTAAGACAACTTGATACACATTTGTACTAGGCCTGTCACAATAAATCAATTAACCGCATGATAAATAAAAATTTTCATTCAACCTTTATTTAGTCAGGTAAATCTTTTGAACCTCATGGGCTCATTTATGAAAGCAACCTGCTAAAACTAAAGAACAATGAACAGCAGTGGTAGAATTTCCTTAAACAATAAACAATAAACAAACAAACAATAAACAATAGAAAACAAAAGAGAGAATTTTTTTTTTTTTAACAAAGTATCAAAAAACTAGCAAAACATTATAAGGTAGACGTATAAAATCAAAGACAGGAACAAATCTGCATTGGTTTTTGCCAGGATTCCAACTGAATTTACATGGTAACAGAAAAATTATCTACCTCATTTTCATTTATCGGTTTTATCGTTTCTTCATGTCTCTCTCTTTCTGAAAACACTGGATGACAAAAGGCTCAAATCTGGTGCTCTTCACCGGCCCCTCCATCTCTCTTTTAAATCCATTTTAACTTTCCAAAATTGTGTTTTTGGATCGTTAAAAGCAGCTAAGCTGAGAAGCTAAGCTGAGAAGCTAAGCTAACAAGCCTACCACGTGGGAAAAAACCTATGTCTTGTCGAAGCTCAACAATTCATGCATGAAACCCGTGCCTTTGTCTAAAATGTTTTTCTCCGCAAAAAGAAGCTGAGAACTTGTTTACTGATTTTTTAAATTAAAAACTTTGTGTGAAAAAGGCTATGCTAAAGAGCTCAAACAACACCGTGCGTCCACCATTTTTAGAACCAAAGACAGACAGCCCATGTCATGTCAAGGGACTTCCCTCCCATTTTTCTTAAAGAGACACGCTGCTCGCTACCTCACTATCCATCCTTCGGCTCAAACAGCCCTATACTGCTGTTTGTGGTCAAAAAAAGTACTACCTGCGAAACAAATAAACAAACATTTCTTCTTAAATTTGACAATAATTACTAATTATTGTAAAATTTCCAACAATATTATCGTTTATCGCAATAATTTCTGAGACAATTAATCACCCAGAAAAAATTGTTATTGTGGCAGGCCTAATTTGCACCACTAGTAGAGGTTGTGATACATAATCTTTTCATCACCCCAGCTCGAATATCAAGGTCATGAATCAAGATGAAATATTATATAAGGTCTTTGTTTGTCTAGGCTATGATTGCTGTGTTTTTTTGTCATTTAACCTATATTTATACAGATAGTCTCATTGAGTCACGAGAACTCATTTTCAAGAGAGAACTGTTTAGGGAGCAGATGGTGGGGGTGAGAGCCTTGCTCAGGGGCCCAGAGTGGGACAAATGAGGGTGGAGGCAGGTGTGGGTGTTTCACCAATTCCACCCACATTTTGATGTTGACGGTACCGGGAGTTGAACCTGATACTTATTGATCACAGGCCCATCTTCTCTAACCTCTGCACCACCACTCTGCGACAAATAGTAATTTGCTTTACTCTTCTTTCAGATGTTTATGTTTCACCTATCTACTTGTAAAAGTAAGCCCCACGTGTAGCAGCACTGTCTAATGTTAATTATTATTTGCTTGTGCTTATTGTTCTAAAATTATTATTTTGAACATGTGCAAAACTGTTTGAACGTCTCATTGCCACCCTGGGTTAAGAACCACTGAAAGTTGCATTTGTGTGAATACTTCAGTTTAAACGCCTTAATAAAACTTATGCCCTCTGCAAATCATCCAGGAACACTGGACCTGAACGACATGTTGAGGAAAGCCGAGAACGAAAGTTACTACTGTAACTACGGTTCTATGAATCCCGGATGACCGCCAGGGGCGGTGCTTCAAGCACGAATGAACATTCTTGCGCATGCGCAGGTCGAGTACAAATAACAACAACGTCACCCCGTGACCTGCCGGGGACCCGCGTGACTCTATATAGGCACGTCACATCCGGGGCCCAGTCCCTCAATCTTCTCGCAAAGCAAGGATTCCGAGGGACTAAGCACCCTGGCGGTCATCCGGGATTCATAGAACCGTAGTTACAGTAGTAACTTTCGTTCTATTTCATCCCTCCTGACCGCCAGGGGCGGTGCTTCAAGCACGGATGACGCATGGCAACATGGTCACGAGGAATCGTCAACGTTCAAGGAACAACAACCACTCACCTCAATGTGAAAGGGAGACATGCTGCTCCAGAACTCCTTGAAGGGGATAGGGCGCAGCCACATTCACCCGGTAAAATCGAGTAAAAGTACTCTGCGACGTCCAGGAGGCCGCACGGCAGATACTGTCCAACGGTACCCCCGTCATGGCAGCGAACGAGGTCGACATGCCCCGCGTAGAGTGGCACGTCACCCCCGCCGGTAGTGAACGAACAGGGCACAACTGTTCGGAGGAACCACCGGAGTCAAACCGGGCAAGATGGAGCGGTTGGGTACCACCGGCCGGTAGGGCCACTTTAGGCAGAAATGCCACATCAGGCCACAACGTGACACCCGAGCCATCAGGGTTCCATCGGAAACAGGGCTCGGCCACAGAAAGAGCCTGCAATTCCCCCCACACGCTTCGCAGAAGCCATAGCTAAAAGAAAAGCCGTTTTCATCGAGAGCCACTTGAGGTCCGCAGACATCAGGGGCTCAAACGTGGGGGACCGAAGAGCCTCAAGCACCAGAGAAAGGTCCCATGCCGGCACCATAGGGCGTTTGGGTGGGTGCAAACGCCGAGCACCTCTTAAAAACAGTGCAACATCCTNCAGGGGCCCAGAGTGGGACAAATGAGGGTGGAGGCAGGTGTGGGTGTTTAATAATAATAATAATAATAATGAATTCAATTTATAACACACTTTTCATTAATGAAAATCTCAAAGTGCTACAAGGAGCAACAGAATTAAATGTCAATAAAACAATTGTTTCACCAATTCCACCCACATTTTGATGTTGACGGTACCGGGAGTTGAACCTGATACTTATTGATCACAGGCCCATCTTCTCTAACCTCTGCACCACCACTCTGCGACAAATAGTAATTTGCTTTACTCGTTTTCAGATGTTTATGTTTCACCTATCTACTTGTAAAAATAAGCCCCACGTGTAGCAGCACTGTCTAATGTTAATTATTATTTGCTTGTGCTTATTGTTCTAAAATTATTATTTTGAACATGTGCAAAACTGTTTGAACGTCTCATTGCCACCCTGGGTTGGGAACCACTGAAAGTTGCATTTGTGTGAATACTTCAGTTTAAACGCCTTAATAAAACTTCTGCCCTCTGCAAATCATCCAGGGAACACTGGACCTGAACGACATGTTGCGGAAAGCCGAGAACTATTTCTACAACTACTTACTGCAAGAGGTGTGCCTGGGATTACCATATATGAAGGAGCACTGCAGAGCAAATAGCAAACAAGAGGACTGTTTTTTATCAACTCCATAATTTGTTTGTTTTAAAATAATGTCATTATTAACTATTATATTAAAAACAAATTTCTTCCAGCGCCGCACAAGGACTCGCATATAAACATGGACGGATTTCATTTATTCCATGCGGACAGGACCAGAGAGAGTGGTAAGAAGAGAGGAGGAGGTGTGGCTGTGTTTGTGAATGATAGATGGTGTAATGCTGGATTGATTGATTGATGTTTATTCATTCATTTTAAAAGAATAATACAAGACAGTTTTATCAGATACAAGAATACAAGTAGGATAAAATGAAGGGAGCAGAAAGAAGATGAAATCTTATTATATCTGCCCCTTATTTCACAGTTCGTTCAACAATACAATACAATACAATACAACTTTATTTATAAAGCACTTTAAAACAACACCGTTGGCCAAAGTGCTGTACACCAACACAGACAAGCATACAACTATAAACTCAACAAATACCATAAAAGTGATGAATTACCAGATCAAACAGCAAACAGTAAAAACTATAAAAGAAAAACTTAAAAACCATAAAACCAACATTTCAAGCTGTGTTAAAAGCCAAAGAGAAAAAATGTGTCTTCAGAGCAGATTTGAAAACAGGAAGTGAGTCAGTTTGTCTGACACGCAGAGGCAGCTCGTTCCACAGTTTAGGGGCAGCGACTGAGAACGCTCGGTCACCTCTCAGCCTCCTGTTGGACTTTGGGACGACCAGCAGCAGCTGATCTGCTGACCTCAGAGAGCGTGAGGGAATGTACGCTGGAGAAGGTCGGACAGATACTGTGGGGCGAGACCATGAAGACACTTTGAATACAAACAAAAGAACCTTAAAATTAATCCGGAAACAAACTGGGAGCCAGTGTAGTGATTTTAAGACAGGGGTGATGTGTTCACATTTCCTGGTACCAGTTAAAACTAGACCGGTCACTGATCAGTGCTCTGGACTCGCGCTTGTCCCTTCCTGTCCGCGTGCAACCAATCTCGGTAGGACCTCCAAATCATTGGCTTTGTTCCTTATTCGCCCAGAGCTCGTTGTTTGGTTTCACTTTGGATAGAAAAGGGATACACTGAAAAACGACAGACGCTCACTTAAAGTTCCAAACCAGTTTAATTAATCATAAGTTTAAAAAGTCACAGAATAAATTTGTTCTATTTCTAAAAGCCATTATATTTGATTAAAATACGTGGACAATGAGAGAAAAAGAGAAGAAGGGAGGAGGTAGGGAGAGAGGGGGAAGAAAGGACATTGAAATGCATTTCAATTGAGACAACGCATACGACCTTGATGGGCTGCTTTTCCCCGTGGCCGGCTCCTTGCGTTGACTGCTAGAGGAGGAAAAACTCATGGTTTTTATTCTTTTGTAGGGCGTTGCCTGCCTTAACCAATAAGAGAAGTTTCTGCTTTAAAGACTGTTGCCCTCCTTTACTGCCAGAAAGCCCCTCAGGGGGTTTCAGCTTACTCTGGTCTTCGCAGATTTGAGAGGGGGAAGGGCATCGACACATCGATGACTAAAATAAATGTACATTTATTGCTGAGTACTTATGAACACACACACTCTAGTAGACCACTAAGTGACCAATTAGTGTAACTGGACATTAAAATCAAAAAAGGCGTTCAATATAGGATCAACTGGACTTTATTTGTTTCAGAAAACGTTTCGACTTCTGTCCAGAAGTCTTTTTCAATTCTGAATGAATGGAAGCTGTGAGACCGAGAAGTTTTATACAGGCTGGCAGGCCACGCACCAACATATGAAATTGGAAACTGAAAAAACAACACACAATACCTGAGATAACATGCCCATTCTATTCCATTTATCTCAGGTATTGTGTGTTGTTTTTTCAGTTTCCAATTTCATATGTTGGTGCGTGGCCTGCCAGCCTGTATAAAACTTCTCGGTCTCACAGCTTCCATTCATTCAGAATTGAAAAAGACTTCTGGACAGAAGTCGAAACGTTTTCTGCAACAAATAAAGTCCAGTTGATCCTATATTGAACGCCTTTTTTGATTTTATCATGTCCTGGACGACTGAGAATCTTCACCAGCAAACTGGACATTAAATTACATTAAAGATCATACACTACACACATAGATTTAGAGCGGTTCTTGTTACTTTCTAACTGAACAAACATGCAGGGCAAGAGTGAGTGGCTTTCAGGGGACTTTTCAGTGGATTCCTTCATCGCCATATATCTGCAAGTCATAAAACTGACAAAGAGGCGCCAGGACTCCTCACCATGCTCTAAGCCTGCTTTAAACTGATAAGAGGAGTTTTGTTTCAGAGACTGTTCTCCCTCCCCCACTACCAGAGAGCCTCTTTCTTGTAAACAGGAAATACCATTGCATGTCTCCTGTAGCCAGAGTTGCGTTTAAAGAGGGGATAAAGACCCTAAGCACAAAAAATGTGTTTTATTTTCACAACAAGAGCTTCCTTCAACTTTTGAACCGCAACAGTACCAATTCATGCGGGTCTGTTCGCCGCTGCATTTCCGGTGCTGCGCGTGCTCGTTTTGTTTTCATCAGACAGAACCCCGGTAGCTGGCGAAACAAATTTTTAAATCCTGCTCATTTCACAATTACGTTGTCTTTAAAAAAGTCAGCTAATAAATATATTTTTGAGGTCTTTAGCCTGCTAAAATATAAACACCGTACCAATTCATGCGGGTCTGTTCGCCGCTGCATTTCCGGTGCTGCGCGTGCTCGTTTTGTTTTCATCAGACAGAACCCCGGTAGCTGGCGAAACAAATTTTTAAATCCTGCTCATTTCACAATTACGTTCAGTCTTTTAAAAAGTCAGCTAATAAATATATTTTTGAGGTCTTTAGCCTGCTAAAATATAAACACCGTACCAATTCATGCGGGTCTGTTCGCCGCTGCATTTCCGGTGCTGCGCGTGCTCGTTTTGTTTTCATCAGACAGAACCCTGGTAGCTGGCGAAACAAATTTTTAAATTCAGCTCATTTCACAATTACGTTCATTTATTAAGGAAAAGTTCAGCTCAGACACATATTTGCAATAATTTTTATTGAACAAATACTTGTTTTAAAATGTTAATCTTAAAAGCCTTGCTGTGTGCTCCTTGCAGCAGAGGTAAACACTTGGTCCACATTTCCTGGTTGACTCAGCAGTGACGCGGCGCGTCAGCGGTGGATGACGCGTTACGTCGGCGGTGACGTAGGTGCGACCTAGGTGCGACCTATACACCGGTGCAACCTATTTACGGATTTTTCCAATTTGTTGATAAATATTAGACACTGCGACCTATACAACGGTGCGACCTATACAACGGAAAATACGGTAATTTAATTATAAGTGTGTCAGTTTTGCTGCCGCTTTGGTGTGGGGGATAAGCATGCGGCACATGTTCTGAGGCTGGGCCTCTCTGCAGGTGTCGCGGGTTCGCGTCCCAGACCCAACGAGCTGTTTCTGCAGTGTCTCTCCCCTCTCTTTACCCGTTTCGCCCTCTCCCTCTACAATAAAGGCCACTAGAGCCCAAAAATGTAAAAAATAATAATAATTAAAAAAAGAAGTGTGTCAGTTTACACTGGCCTCATTTCTTACACCACTTATCACTTCACTATCCATAATATTATTGAAAATGTTATCAATTATTGTAGCACTGTGTGATTCTTGTTGGCTTAGTAATCAAAGGAAAAAAACTCAAACTGCACATTGCATCCATGAAAGTACTTACGTCATTTGAGTCAGCCCCTGTCCCCAGGTCAATGTTTAAATCTCCGCACAAAAAAACTTTTTTGTTACAGCTTTTAACCAAAATTTCCAACATTTTATTAGTGAAAATTTCTATTCTTGAACCAGGTGTTCTATATACAGTATACAACTTATTATTATATTCTTGTTTTTCATATTAATTATTTATATAGTTATCATTTCCATTACATTGTCTATAGCCATAGACATTTCATTATTTAATCTACATGTAATTTCATTTTTTACAAACAGAGCTACTCCTCCACCTTTTTTTATTTTTTCTATTCATGTAATACAATTTGTACCCTTCAATATACGCAGTGTATGAATTGCCATCATTTAACCATGTTTCTGACATTGCTACTATTGAAAAGGATTTATTAAATGTGTTTAGATAGTCTCGTATTGAAGATAAATTTGCATTGATACTTCTGCAGTTTAAATGAAATATAGAGAGTGCTCCATTTTCTGTATTAATTTCATTGAGTTGTTCTACTGTAAAATATTCAGTACCTTTCATAGCTGGAAAAAATTTGTATCAGTAATATCTTCAACATTATATATTTTAGGTTTGGATTCTTTGTTTGTCATCATTAAATGAAGCACAAACTCATCAGAATATTATTTAATTGATCTAATGTAGTAAGATACTGTATTTCCTAATACAATTTTTGTTAATGTACATACTCATCTAAATCTATCCAAATCCTTCAGCTCGTTAACCATTTTGGCCTACGACCCATCTTTAGTCTTGTTCCAAATCTTCCCGTTTCGTGTCCATGTTGAAGCAACTTTGTTTTGTTTATTTTAACAGCCTTGTTTCACGAGCTAAATGTCCATTTCTCTTTGTTAAATGTTCATTTATATAAACTTTAGTCCATTCAGTTTTTTTGCCTGCATAATTACACCATTTCCAGTGGTGGAGAAAGTACTCAAACACTGTACTTAAGTAAAAGTACAAATAAACAGACAAAAATGTACTCTAGTAAAAGTAGAAGTACCATATTAATATTTTTACTTAAGTAAAAGTAAATAAGTACTTGCTTTTAAAAATACTTAAAGTATTAAAGTAAAAGTACTTGCTGAATGTATTAACTAATGCAATGGTCTACAATACCATTAAGTGTGCGTACTGTATGCATATTTTCTGTAATACATTAATAGTGTTGAGCCATTTTAATGAACAATGCTGCAGATAATGCATGTTTTTATTGTGTTTACTCTGTGACACAGTTCACACTTGGACTTTTGATTCTGTGTGTCAGAATTTCAGTGATGAGTTAAATACCATTAAGCAAAATAAGAAAGAGGAATGATTATACCTTTGAAAGTTTTTATTTAACACAAAATAAAACCAATGTGTCATTTTAACTGCAGTAAACACATTTAAGTAAAAGTTGTCTGTTTGAAAAAAGGAGCATTAGACACAACTAACAAAGGAATAGATCACTTCAACTCGTTTGTCATCAACTCTAGTTAAAATATTGTCTAGTCAATCTTGTAATGGATCAACAATGAACAATACTTTAACTTCCTGACAACATTTTCAAAACTTGGACCTGAGTGTCGAGACATTTGGAGAAATCTCTTGTCTCCTAACATCCCATGAACTGACACATTTTAATATTGCAGCAAGAATTTCTTGTTCAAGTTCAGAAGAAGTTGGTTTTCAAAGTTTTTGAGTCCATGTCTGGCTCTTTAGGGAGAGAGAATCTGTCCTGCTGTACTGAACAGTCTTTCAATAGTCTTTCAATAAAGCCATGGGTGTTGTGTATCTTCTGGATGAATCTTTGTGGTGGAATCCATTTTGTGTGTGTTAGTGGTGCTGTGGGTGCTCCCAGCTAAATGACTTATTCACAAGAATATACATCATTGGTCCAGCTCTTCTTGAAGGCAGGTCTAATGTTGTCCACTTTGCAGTGATTCAGTGGACCAACTCCCCTCTCAACATCAGTTACTTTCAAACTAACGACAAATCAAAAAGTTGCAACGTGAATGTAACTTGTAACTCAACACATTATAGAAATGTAGTGTAGTAGAAAGTACAGATACTTCATGTAAAATGTAGTGCAGTAAAAGTAAAAGTACCCACATTTAATTCTACTTAAGTAAAGTACAGATACATGAAAAATATACTTAAGTACAGTAACAAAGTATTTGTACTTAGTTACATCCCACCACTGACCATTTCTCGCTTTCCTGCTGACAAAGCGAACAACAATTACTGGTTTGTGTTTATCTGTTTTGTTAGGAATGGTGTGACACAGAGAAATGTCCTCATGAGTGACATCAATCTTCTTTTCCTGAAGAAAGGAAACCACCTGCTTTTCCAAAGAACGCATGTCTGAAGAAGATGCATCCCCAGTTGTTTCCTTATTTTCAGTAGCTTTTGAATATAATTTTTTAACTTCAAGTCCAGTTATCAAGTTGTCAAGTTTGGACATTTGTTCAAAATCATCAATTTTCTGCTCCAATGCAGATATCTGTTTATCTTTTTGACTCAATTGTAATCTAAGTTGTTTCACTTCATCAAATAATCCCGTCAAGAGTTTCAGTTGTGATGTTACTGTTGCGAATTCAGTACTCATGAAGTTCAGGGATTTTTTTATCTCATCCAGATCATCAGAGGTCTGTTCAGTTTGGTCCAGCTTTTTTTTTTCTGCCATCACTCCTCTCACCCGCTGGTAATGGCTGCTCAAAGTTGATGGTTAAAAAACCGAGTCCCGGTTGCAGAAACAAAACCGCGACCCTCGCCTACCTCCCCAGCCAAAGATCCGCAGCTCTGGAGTTTCAGGAAATCAATTCCGCAGCTCCTGCACCGCTTTGAATCCACGGCAAAGATCGGTTCTCCACGGGGTTCAGATTTGACAGCAGCACCCCACACCTCCACTCCTCTGCACCTCCACTCTTCCGCACGAGCAAGTGTAATCTCCGTGGGACGTCAGCCGAGCACCTTTACCCCTCCATAAGCTCCAATCGTACCTCGCAGCATTTACCACAGCTCACGGATTGACATTTGCAGCCTACGTAATCCACGAGGCACTGGCTCCTTCAGGGTAGACGCCAAAGCAGCAGCCAATGCCCACTTTGCAGAATCCAGATGAAACAGGTCCACGACACAAAAATCCACAGAGTCAACAACGCAGAAACCACCGCAGAAACCACCTCTCTCAAACCCAGAAAAAATGCGACAAAGAAGTGAAAATTTGAGTCACTGCTCCATTCGATTGTTGAAAAAAATGTATTGTTTGAACAACTTAGGCTCCTTCTAAGCGCAACGCAGCACTCCTCTGGACGTGCGCACCTGCGTGTTCTGAAGACTAAAATGACTAAATATATTCCGAAAAGCCGCTTTGGTGACACACTTCGAATACGACATAGGAAAAAAAAAAAGTCCTCCACCCATTCCATATGGAAATGGTAATTTTTTTGCTTCTTACTTGATCCAGCTCCCCAAATAATTTCACACTTTCTTGAGATTAGAAGAAATAAACTGGATATTACAAGTCAACTCGTTCATTTTTAGCATGATTTAATGT